>RJWT010032255.1:0-14166 GCA_004365215.1 Cuniculus paca | reverse complement strand
TAGGAGTACCTCACTGCTGCTCCTCAAGTTGCCTCTGCTGATTCCACAAGAGTGGGAAAGAGTGTGGCTTTCTGGCTGCTAGGCTGCTATGCTTACCTTACTTGGTGGGGCACCTCATTACTGAGAGACAGAGGTGGAAATCCAAGCTTCCCACATAGTCTCTACTGCCACTGCCAAGGAGGGACCACCTTACTACCCAGGGAACGATAGGTCCCAACTCTGTACTTGGCCATCCAGCAGGAAAAAGGCGAGACACTTTACCACAGCCTGGTGAGAGTAGAAGTCCAGGCTCACTGCTTGGTCTTTGCTGGCATGAGTGGGACAAGGTAGAATTTTTTTGTGGGACTTTGCTTGGGTAGAGTAGTTATTACCTAAAAGATTTAGTCTTTCTCATCTATTCTTTTCATAGTCTATTTGCTAGAAGTGTTTTATCTATACCCTTTAGGGTTTTCAGATTATTGATGTCTCTAGTTGCAAGTCTAGGATATATGGAATGGTTGAAAAAGAAAACCCAGGGAATATATCTAAAAGCGTACCTTAAATTAGTATAATTATAAGTTTTTTTGGCCTTATAGTCTGGGTGATAATCTGTATTTATCATAATTAACTTGATAAAGACTTATAAAATAAAAAATGAAAGCTAGACATGATGTTACACACCTGTAATCCCAGTACTCATGTGGTTGAGGCAGGAGGATCACACAAGTTCAAGGCCAACCTGAACTACATAATGAGACCCTGTCTCAAAAAAAAAAAAACAAATGAATAAATAAATCTGATGCTGGTTAAAAAAAATTTTAAAGGGTGAATGGAAAGAAAGGAGAAAAATGGTTTGAGATGTGTTATGTACATGTACCTATTCCCCCAGAGTGAATGTAATCATTATGTACTGCAAACATATACTTACAAAGATTTAAAAATTTTAAAAAGAAAAAGAAAACCCAGGTAACTCACTATTGTCTTTATTTGAGTACTGAGGTCCCTAACTATTCTGTCATACTTTGAGAGAGGAATAGAGAAAAATTGTGCCTACTCCACTTTCTTGGAAGTCAAATTTAAGCACTGTTCTTACAAATTTTAAAATATCTTGAATCATTAGGAATTCTCTAGTCCATTACTGAGTCCTTTCTTTCCATACTTCTATCTGCTCAGTCATGCCAAATGACTCCTTGTATATATTTTTTATGAGTGCATTCCATACCTGGAATAATATTCACAGAATAGTTGACCATGAGTAAGGAGATGGGGTGGGATGGTGTATGATAGCATAAATAATGAAAGGAAAGCACAGATGTGAAAAGAGGGGTTAATACATACTTTCAGGGGAGGGAAAACTTTTTTTCCAGACTATATAAGGAACTTCAAAGCCTTATCAGAAAATCAAGCAATCTGATTTTTAAATGGATAAGTGATTGGAGTAAACACTTCAAAAGAAGAACTACAAATGGCCTACAAATACATGAAAAGATGTTCAATATCATGCTCACTTTAGCAGTACATATGCAAAAAAATGTTTAATATTACCTCTCAGGGAATTGCAAATCAAAACTACAATGACATACCATGTCTCACCAGTTAGAATGGCTATTATATATTTTTTAAAAACTGGCAAGAATGCAGAGAAGAGCTAAGACCTCCTGTGAGTCAGTGCTATGCACAGGGTGAGTAGGGTAAAGCCAGATGCCAGCCCTCTCCTGAGAGTTGGCACCATTTGCAGACTGCGGGGGAGGAGAACAAGAAGTCAACAAGAAGCTAAGATCTCCTGTGAATCAGCGCCATGCGTAGGCTGACTGGGGGAGAGCCAGACATCAACCCTTTCCAGCGTGTGGGCAAGGAGACAAAGAGAGCCAACATTCTCCCCACCACCACCCCATAAGTAACTGGCTCACCTGTAGAAACACAAGTTGCAATGATAGTTGTTGAGGTAAAATACAACTTAATGCTTGTAGTGTTTAGTGTTTCACTGACCTTGAAATCTTAAAGACAGAGTAGTCTGATCATCTATTCAGAGGATAACAATACACAATGTAGCGTCTATGGGGGATCGCCTTCTGAAGGTAGTGGCCATTGCTAACTCCCTATTATCTTGTTTCAAAATCCTGTATCATTCTCATTGTTTTGTTGGGTTGGGTTTTATTCTGTTTTATATTGTTTGATTTTGTTGCATCTGATGGCGTGGGCAGCTATTTCAAAGATAATGGGATATATTATGGTAGCCATTTTGAATTTACTATTTTCTTGTTTTGAAGTCCTGTATTGCATTCATTGTTTTGTTTTTGTTGGTTCTATTCTATTTCTATTTTTTTATTTTATTTTATTGTGTCTGAAGGTATGGGCAGCTATTTTGAAGACAATAAGAGGCATTATGGTAACCATCGCTGATTTCCTATTATCTTGTTTTGAAATCCTGTGTCACTTATACTTTCTTGTTTTGATTGACTTTAGTCTGTTTTGGTTTACTTGGTTTTACTTTCTCTAAATTAGAATTTAAAAAAAAGAATGCAGAGAAAAAGGAACTTTTATACACCGTTGGGAATGAAAATGAGTGCAGGCATTATGGAGAACAGTATGAAGGTACCTCAAAAAATAAATACAGAGTTACCATACAATCCAACTATCCCTCTTCTGAGTATATATCAAAATGAATTAAAAAGCAGACCAAAGAGAAACCTGAACTCACATTTATTGCAGCACTATTCACAATAGCTAAGATATGGAATCAACCTAGGTGCCTATGAACAGATAAAGAAATTGTGATGTATAGATGCAATGGAGTATTATTCAGTCACAAAAAAGAATGAAGTCATGTCATTTGCAGCAAAACAGAGGGAGGAATATATATATATTCTTTTTTGTGTGTGTGTGGCACCAGGGATCAAACTCACAACCTCATACTTGCCAGGCAGGTACTTAGGCTGCTGAGCTAAATCCCCAGCCCTTGAGGAGATTATATTAAGTGAAATTAGCCAGACACAGAAAGAAAATTACCACAGGTTCTCTCTCACATGTGAAAACTAAAAAATGCTTACTGGAAAGCAAAACAGTGGCTACTAGAGATGGAGAAGCCTATATGGGGGAGATGGTTCAAAAAGGAGGTTGGATTTCATCAGTGCATGCTGTGTGCATGTATGCAAATATCATACCCAACCCAATTAATACATATAAATAAAATTTTTAAAAGCCAATTATTACTAAAGCAAGTCACATTGTTTTTTGTTTTCCAAAGCACATAAAAGTCATATTTATAGTAGGTGTACTATATTTAGTGTGCATTATGTCTAAAAAAATGTATATAACTTTACTTTAAAAATTTTTTTTTTTGTGGCACTGGGGATCGAACTCACAACCTCATACTTGCCAGGCAGGCACTTAGGATGCTGAGCTAAATCACCATCCCTTACCTTTTTGAGACAGGGTCTCACTATGCAGTTCAAGCCGGCCTTGAGCTCACTATGTAGCCCAGGCTGGTCTCAGACTCACAATGATCTGCCTGTCTCAGCCTCCAGAGTGCTGGGATTACAGGCATGAGCCACCATGCCTGGTATTTAAAAATATTTTCTATGTTGGCTAGGCTGACTCAAGCAATGCTACTGCTTCAGCCTCCTAAGTTTCTGAGACTTTCTGAATGTTTCAACATACTATGCTGTGTTTAATTTTTTTAAGTACTCTCATCTCTTATTTCAAATATAGATCTCTTCACAACAATTTATGCATTAGGGATTATCACTATTTTACTTTGAAAGGACATATGGCCTGAGACAGCAAACTTCTACAGGTTAAAAGAAGGCATGAAGGGCCAGATGTTTACCCCCTTTATTAGCTAAGCAGAGGTTTTCCCAGAATTTCCCACCAACAGACTTCTACGTGCTAATTAATCACTGCCACAGAAACCATTTCACATGGCCATTTGTGACACTGTAAGGAAATATGAAAAACTAGTGAGCAAAATGGTTGGCAATAAGGAGAAGGTTGAAAATGTGTGTGGGTTCCACCATCCTGCAGGCTGGCCACAAGCTGACTATAAACCAGGACTATCTTCTTTTACAGAATGATCCAAAATCCAGGAAGCCTACTTCATTTTTTAAAGTCATATTCAATATGCTTCCATATTTGGAGACTTTAAAAACTAATAATAAGTTTAAAGAAAATTAAGCTTAACTTCTTCTTGATGTCTCAGAATCTGTGAAAGATGTAATATTCTTTCACAGAAAATAGACTAGGAAAAAGTTTTGTATTTAACTAAACAAGGCACACATTTCAAGTTGTTAAAAAGTGTTGTATTAGGAAGTTAAGCAATATTGAGATATTCCACCCAATACCCTGAATATTATAGGAACCCCTGGGACTGCATGCAAAGGTGAGCTGATTTCCTCTTTGTGAGCTCTGTCTTATTTATTGAAGACAGTCCCCCCACGTCTGTCTAGAGTCAAGCTTTAAGGAATCAGAAATTGTTTGGTGACAATGTTGTCTGTTCAAAAGTAAAGGGAGGGCTAGGGATGTAGCTCACTGGTTGAGTGCTTACCTAGAATGTGCAAGACCCTGCATTTGATTCCAAGCACAGAAAAGAAAATAAATAAAGGTAGACACACGGGGTATGGAGACAAAAAGACACGTACTGCCTACCACAGCTAGGGCTAAGTGCCTTGGTTAGGAGTGTTTTCTTTCAGGGTCACCTGGTACACAGAGTAGCCAGGCTCATGTAATTTCAGAAAAAGATATTCTCCCTATGATTGCTAATTGCCCAAGGAGAAAAGCACAATAGAAGTAGCAGGCAGATATGAAATTCCAAATGTTGGTGATAACTGTATTTAACCTTTCCTAAAGGAACATTAAAAAGGCTTTAATATTTAGGTGGAGGGAACCCCAATGTCTGAAAAAGAAATAGCAATTGCTGACAGAATCACTTTCCACCTGAAGGAACCGTGCCAGAATCAATTTCTAATAGGAGGGAAAGGTAATGAGAGTGCATTGGGAATTTCAGTCACATTCTACATCTCTAAGAGCTTCTCTGGACAGACTGTAAATTACCCTGACCTTAAAGAAAATGTTCACGCCAAAGCTTTGGTTTTTATGAACATTCCACCTCAATGGTCTGACCTAGCTTTAGATAAAATAAGAAATGAGCCAAAAAACCAACTGAGCCAGAGCCAAGGGTCAGGCCCAGTTTTATGATTGATTCTGACTGTTTTCTTGCTACCCATATATCTAGAGAGAAAAGAGCATTATTTCCATAAATGATAACCAAACCCACATCCAATTTGGAATGAGTACTTGCTACCCCAAGCTTGCTTTGGCTATCCTTAAAGTCAATGTGACCTTTAGGGTTTTCCTTCAGGTTTCAAAGTCAGTGTTAAGAACCCCATAATATCTTTCTGTGTGTGGAAAGATTATTGGACAGCTAGGACAAGATCTAGGTTGAAAGCCATGGACAATTAGCCTAAATATACATGTCAGAATTATGCTAGTTGGGGAACAAAGCACAACCATGGTACTTCCACAGGGTCTGTTTGCTCTGTATGGTACCATGGGAGGTATCAGTGTCCTGGAGTCCTCTCCACTGTTGCTGTATTTTACTGGCCTGGCATACCCCCCATGCTGTGACTCTGCTGCAAATTATCAGCAGCCAACCTCCTCCCCAGATTCAGCTCAAACATGAGTACCTCATAGGTTCTATTGAGGCCACATGGCCACATTCAAGATACTGGGGGTTGGAGAACTCTCCAAAACAATAGAGTAGGCCAAAGAGCCAAAGCAACACCATGCACTCTAATGAGTTAGAATGTCAGTATCCTCTTGTGACATCCAAATTTCTAGATACATAATAATATATACACTATTCATTACATTTTATATATATGAATATATAGAAATGTATATATTCAAAGAGGAATTAGTGCTTCCTGAAAATCATTCAATAAATATTTATAAATGATAAGGCACAGAAGCAAAATGCCACCCCAGACCACCACTCCACCTAGGAAAAATTCAGGGGATGAGACAGAGGAAATCAGAAGCAACCCACCTAAATTTTCTGGAATGATAATAGCAGAAGTAAAAACAAACAAACAAAAAAACCGATGTATGAGGCTATAGAGGAAATCAGAGAAGACATAATCTCTCAGGATAAAGAGAAGATGACCATAATGAAGAGCTTGCTCAGTAAATCTAGCATAGACATAAATTTAAAAAAAATAGAGGAGCATGGGGAAATGATGGAAATCATGAATGCCTAAAACAGAAAAGAAACTGAATTCATGAAATAGATTCAAACAGATATTCAATAAATTAAAGACTCCATTAAAAGTTTGAAAAACTGACTGAACAAAAGTGAAGACTAAATATCAAATCTAGAAGATAGGATCACAGCTAGTAATCATGGAAAGAAAGATTCCTTAAAAATAGCAAGGGACCACAAGAAACAATCTAACAGCTGCAAGATGATGCAAAGAATGGCATAAAATTTATCAGTCAATGAAAAAGCAAAGTCAATGTCAGTAGAAACAACATAAAAAAAAAACCTGTTCACAAAACAATGGCAAAAAATTTCACAAGCATGTAAAAGGAATTTGACACAGAGATAAGAGAGGCATACACAGCTCCAGTTAGTCATGACCAAAATAAGTCTACACCAAGGCATATAATGATCAAGATCCCAGAAATTCAGTACCAGAACACAATATTAAAACTGTTAGAGAAAAGCAACAAATCACCTATAAAGAAAAGCCCACCAGAATCACAGCAGACTTCTCAACACAAACCCTTAAATCAAGGAGAACTTGGAGTGAAGTGTTTCCCATCCTCAAAGGAAACAACCTCCAACCCAGATTGATATATCTTGCAAAACTATCTTCTCAAATTAATGAATAAATAAGATACTTTCATGACAAAGAACAACTGAAGAAACTCACGACCACTAAACCAGCTTTACTAAGTGTTCTGAAAGATATTCTAGTAAAAGACAACAAAGACTACAATTCCAAGAAAACCAACAGAAAGAAGCCACCAGACAAGGCAAGCAGGCAAACAGAGGGAAAAGAAAGGGAACCAACTACAGGGAAATAATATGACAAGGGCAAACCAATACATATCAGTTATAAGCATCCATGTAAATAGTCTCAATTCACCAGTAAAAGAAACAGACTAGCAGAATAGATTAACAAACAAGATCCAATAATATGCTGTATACAAGAAACACATTTAACTCAAAAACAAACTTATAGACTAAAAGTCAAAGGATGGAAAATAATACACCATGTGACAGGAAACCAGAAAAAAGCAGAGAAAGCTATTCTATTTACAGAAAATGTGAACTTCAAGCCAAGACTGATCAAAAGAGATAATTCTTAAGGGGAAACTCCAAGAATAAGAGGTAACAATTATAAATATATATGCAACAAATATAGGTGCACCCAACTGTATAAAACAAATATTAATGGACATGAAAAATCAAATAAGAACTAACACAATTGTAATGGGGCATCTTAATACTCCCCTGTCACAAATAGATAGATCAACTGGACAAAAAATCCACAAAGAATATCAAGACTAAGCCAAACTTGTGAAAAAAATGGATTTAGTAGATGTCTACAGTGTTCTACCCCACAACATCAGAATACACATTCTTCTCAGCTGCACATAGGATGCTTTCTGAAATAGACCACATACTAGCCCATATTTAAGTAAATGGAAAGGAATTAAAATTATCTTGTTCATATTATCTCACCATAGTGCAATAAATTTGAAAATCAATGATAAAAGAAATCATAAAAGCTTTAAAAACATATGGAAATTAAGTAACATGTTACTGAAAAACCAATGAGTCAGAGATGAAATTGAACACTATCTACAATTAAATGATAATGCTGACACAACATTCTAGAACTTATGGGATGTTATAAAAGCAGTCCCTAAGAGAGAAGTTTATAATGATGAATTTTCATATCAGAAAAACAGAATAAGATCAAATAAACTAATGCTGAACCTAAAACTTCTAGTAAAAGAAGAACAAGTCAACCCCAAAACTCTTAAGAGGCAGTAAATTGTAAAGATCAGAGCAGAAATTAATGCAATTGAGAATAAGAAAACAATACAAAGAATCAATGAATTGAAGAGTTGGTTCTTTGAAAGATTAAATAAAATTAATAAACCCTTAGCCAACTTTATTTAAAAAAAAGGAAAGAAAAGATTCAAATTCATGCAGTCAAGAATGAAAAGGGTAAAATCACAATGCATCCTGTGAAAATCCAAAAAATCAATACCTACTCTGAGAAGCTTTACTCTAATAAGATAGAAAACACATAAGAAGTGGACAGATTCCTAGAAACATAGGAATCACCAAAGTTGAATCAAGAAAATATAAAAATTCTAAATAACCCAATATTGGTCAATGAAATAAAAAACATAATAAAAAACTTACCAACAATGGAAAGTACAGGCCCTGATGGATTCACTGCTGAATTCTAAACAAAATTTAGAGAAGATCTAGTGTCATTACTTTTCAAACTCTTTAATGAAATTTAAAGGGAAGCAATACTCCCAAAGTCATTCCTGGATGCAAGTATTAGCCTGATACCAAGACCAGAGGAGGACCCCACCACAAAATAGAACTACAGTCAATCTCCCTAATGAACATAGATGCAAAAATCCTCAATATGATACTGGCAAACAGAATGCAGCAAATCATCACAAAGAACACATACCATGACCAAGTAGGATTCATCCCAGAGATGCAGGGGTGGTTCAACATACATAAATCAATTAATGTAATACACCATATCAACAGAGCCAAAGACAAAAATCACATGATCATCTCAATAGATGCAGAAAAAGCACTTGAAGTCCAACACTTATTCATGATAAAAACCCTCCAGAAAACTGGAATACATGGTTTTTATGTCAATATGATAAAAGCCATCTGTGATAACAAACAGCCAACATCATACTAAATGGTCAAAAACTGAAAGTTTTTACTCTAAAATCAAGAACAACAAAGGAGGTCCACTATCATCACTCTATTCAATATAATTCTGGAAACATTAGCCAGAGATATTAGACAAAAGAAAGAATAAAAGGAATAAAGATAGGAAAGCAAGAAGTTAAATTATCATTATTTGCAGAATGACATGATACTCCACATAGAAGAGCCCAAAAAACTCTACCAAAGACTGTTAGATTTGATAACTAAATTCCATAGATACAAAGTAAACACTCAAAAATCAATAGCATATCTGTAACAACAACAAACTCACTGACAGAAAAATTAGGAAAACAATCCCTTTCACAATAGCACTGAAAAAAGTGAAATACTTAGGAATCAGTCTAACAAAGGAAATAAAAGATCTCTGTAACAAAAACTACAGTATTCTGAAAAAGGAGATTGTCTTGGTTACTTTTCTCTCACTGCTGAGATAAAATACCAGCTCCAAAAATTAAGGAAGGAAAGGTTTATTTAACTCAGTTTGTAGAGGTTTCAGTCCATAATCAGCTGGCTCCAAAGTAGGGTGGCATGGTGAGGGGCAAAGGTTCAAAGTGGCAGAAGATGCAAAATCAACAAGAGCAAGAAGGGAGAGAACAAGCTTTTTCCTCCCTTATATCAGAAGCAGACTACCCGCCCTTGCGTGGTGTAGCATGCCCACCATCTCTGTGCTCTCCTCTTGCACAGGATGAGGATGTTTACAGAGAACACTGGCCCCCTGCTGAGTAGCTTAAACTTCTAAATTTCTCTAGTTGACACAATGTATCAATCATTACAGAGATAGACAATAACAGAAAATGGAAATATATCCCTTGCTCTTGGGTAAGAAAAACCAACATAGTGGAAATGGCTACACCCCCAAAATTGAATACCAATCAAAATATCATTAGCATACCTCATAGAACTAGAGAAAACATTCCTAGAATTCATTTGGAACCAGAAGAGACCTAAAATAGCAAAAACAATTCTCAGTAACAAAGGCAAAGCAGAAGACATCACAATCCCTGACTTGAAATTCTAATAATATTCTAATTGAAATTCTAATAATTCTAATTCTTGTAATAAAAAAAAGAAAAAGAAAAAAAAGCTAGCATTCTACTGGCATTGTACTGGTGGGAAAAAAAAATTCCAGACTCAAGAATCAAAGGAACAGATTAGAAGATGCAGAAACAACTCCAAACACACTCAGTCACCTTATCTTTGACAAAAGGGTCAAACATCTTCACTGGAAGAAAGTCTCTTTAATAAAATATTCTTGAAAAAATTAGCATTCCACATGCTGAAAACTAAAACTAGACCCATGTCTATCACCATGCACTAAGCTAATACCAAAATGGATCAAAAATCTAAATATTAGAATAGAAACGCTGAATTTTCTGGAAGAGAGAATAGGTAGAACTCTTGAAGACATATGTGTAGGTAAAGACTTCATGAACAAAACCCCAATTGCATAGGAAATACTACAAAGAATCAACCAGGATCTCATCTTATTTAAAAACTTTTTCACAGCATGAGAAACCATCAACAGAGTGAAAAGACATTTCACAGTGAGAAAAAATTTTGTTCAGTTGTTCCTCACACAAAGGACTAATATCTGCACTATATAAAGAATTGAAAAAAAATCAGACCCCTCAATTTAGGGGGAGTAGCATGAATTGAACTCAGGACCTCACATTTGCCAGACAGGCACTGTACCAGAGTTATATCCCCTAAAGACCCTCCAAATACAAAGACTCAACCCAAAAATGGGCATCTGAGATAATTTTTTGCTTCTCAGATGAAGAATTACAAATGGCAAGTAAATATATAAAAAATGTTCAACATCACTGGTCATTCAAGAGATGCAAATTAAAACAATGCTGAGATTCCATCTCACTCCACAAAGAATGGCTATTGTTAAGAAATCAACCAGTAGTAAATGCTGATAGGGATGTGGGAAAAAAGGAATCCTTACCCACTGTTGGTGGGAATGTAGACTGGTGCAACCACTGTGGAAATCAGGTGGTGATTCCTCAAAAAAATAGGATTGGAGGAATCATTGGACCCAGCTATTCCCATTCTTGGTATCTTTCCAAAAATATTAAAAACATCATACCACAGTGATATATGTACACCCATGTTTACATCAGCACAATTTGTAATAGCTAAGTCTTAGAAACAAGCCAAATGCCAAGCAACTGATGAATGGATAAAGAAGATTTTTTTTATACAATGCAGGGCTACTCAGCAATAAAGGATAAAGTTGAGACATTTATAGCTAAATGGATGGACTTTGAGACCATACTCTTTTTAAACTTTTTTTATTTTTATTTTAAAGGGAGTAAAACCAAGCAAAATAATAGAGAATAAAGCCAATCAAAACAAACCAGTGAAAGTGGCACAGGACTTCAAAACAATATGAAATCAACAATGGTTACCATAATGCCTCTTGTTGTCTTCCAAATAGCTACAGATACCTTCAGACATAGTAAAATCAAACAAAATAGAACAGAATAAAACCAATAAAAACAAAACAATGAATGCAATAATGGACTTTAAAACAAGATAATAGTAAACCCAAAATGGTTACCATAATATATCTTACTATCTTTGAAATAGCTACCCAAGCCATTGGATATAATAAATCAAACAAAACAAAACAGAGTAAAACCCAACCCAACAAAACAATGAAAATGATACAGGATTTCAAAACAAATAATAGGGAATTAACAATGGATACCACCTTCAGAAGGAGATATCCCATAGGTGCTACATTGAGTATCACTATTCTTTGAATAGATGATCAGACAACTGGATTTAGATCTGCAAAATCAGTGAAACACTAAACACTACAAGCATTAAATTTTATTTTACCTCAATAGCTATCATTGCAGCCTGTGTTTCTCTGGATCAGCCAGTCACTTACAGTGGGGAGGTGGGGGCAGTGTTGGCTCTTCTTGTTTCCCAGCCCACATGCTGGAAGGGGCTGGCATCTAGCTCTCCCCACAGCAGCCTGCTCATGACGCTGATTCACAGGGAGGGCTTGATTCTTGTTGACTTCTTGTTCTCTTCCCCCTCAGTTTGCAAATGGTGCTGACTCATTGGAAAAGGCTGGGGTCTGACTGACCCCCCAGCATGCCATGCATGGTGCCAATTCTCAGGGAGGGCTTGCTTCTTGGTGACTTCTTCTGAGACCATACTCTTAAGTGAAATAAATCAGACAAACATTTATAAATAGCACATTGTCTCTCTGGTATGAGAAATAAAAAGTATAAATGAAAAACAAAATGTATAATAGATACTGTGAAATAGAAATTTTTCAAAAGGAAAGGGGAACTGGGGATGGAGGGGAAAGGAAGGAAAGGAAAACTAAAAATGATAAAAGAAGGATAAAATGGAAAATGGGTTGAAAGGAGGGAAGGGGAATGGGAAAAAAGAGGAATCAAGATATATCATGTACAAGTACAAATTCCCTATGAAGTAATCATTGTGTATATCTAAACTGTACCAATACACTTAATAATAGCATATATATTTTTTCAGGGTTCCCATGAATAGGTTTTAGTTTTGGTAAAGACTATTTTTACTGGGCTTGGTAGCCCACAACCTGTAAGCCCAGTACTCTGGGAGGCTGAGGCAAGAGAATTGCAAGTTTGAGCTCAACCTCAGCAATGTAGCAACTTAGTGATACTTTATCTCTCGATAAAAAAATGACTGCGGATGTAGCTCAGTACGAAGACCCTGGGTTCAATCTCCAGTACCACAAAAAAGACCTTATTTTCAATTCCTTATAATAGAAGACAGGCTAAACATCTTCGTGTAGGGTTTACACTGAGTGCTCTTCCAGACTTCCAGACCCCAGTGATCTGTACCATTTGTCTGCCCTCAATACTTCATCCTCACCCTCTGGCCTACTTCTCAACCACTTTTTTAGACACTTATTGCTGAGTTAGGTATGATAAAAGATGCAACATAGAAAGAGAAAGGAAGTGAAATTTTTTGAGTGCTCATTTATGGAGTATTTTAGGACGTATTTAGCTAAACGCTATCCTTATGAGTGGTAAGACTATAAACATGTAACACCCATCAGGGTTTGTGGCCCAGGTCTCACATACTGTGGCCTTGGGAAAATTATATAACTTTTGTCTGCCTGATTTCCTATCTATAAAATAAGGGTACTTTCAGGGTTGTCGAAAAAAAAAGCTCCAAATTCGTAAGCACATACTAGCCAAGTGCCATTATTTCTATCTTTCAAAATTTGGCCCATTCCTAAGTGTCTTCTCCTTTGTGAAGCCTTCCTCATTGTCCTATGGAAAAACATCCTCTGGGCCCCTTTAGTCTTTGGTTTGCACCTGTATAGTGCTCAGCACAGACAGTGAAGGCTTTTAAATGGCAAGAACATTTACATATTCCCAGAACCACTAATAGTGTCTTGCCATGGAATAGGTCTTCCACAAAAAATCATAGAATAGAAATAGCCCAGTTGAATTCTTCAAGGTAAACTAAGTACTTAACACCCTATATTTGCCAGTTAGTTGTCTAGATTGTTCTTTTCTTGTCTTCATTTTATTTTCTGTGGTACTGGGGATTGAACTCAGGGCCTTCACACTGAGCTACATCTCCAGCACCCTCCCCTGTTTAATTTTTCATTTTGAGACAGGATCTTGCTAAATCACTAAGTTGTTTTTGCTGGGCTTGGATTTTTTATCTTATATATTTTGTATTTATCATACAATCATACAATTCAGATTTGGGGTCTATGTTTAGCATATTAGTGCAAAATTAAAACAAAACAATCTCCAAAATTGTTTAGGAAGAAGCAATGCTGGAGACTGATACACAATGGACCTTTAGTGTGTTCAATGTAGACATTTTTACCTTTATTATGTTCTCAATTAAGCACTAAACGACACGTGTTTTGCCTTTTAGGGCATATGATAGGAAAATCAGCTATTTCAAACCTCAAAATCTCATTTGTTGAGGCAATAGGTTCACATTTGAAGCACAAAGGAACCGAACTGTTCTGAGAAAACAAGTTCACGTCTTAGTTATGCTCATTCTATAAGAATTGCTAATTCTTATTTTTCTTTATTTTTGAGCTAAATTTGTGTATGATGTAATTCTATATAACCTCAAGCTAAGGAACTCAGTGTCATTGGTGAATTTTACTCAGGGTTTTGGTGCACATACTTTTTAGCAAATTACGAGTGGTA
>RJWT010032254.1:0-14169 GCA_004365215.1 Cuniculus paca | reverse complement strand
AAAACAGAACGAAAAAAGCGAAAGAAAACAGAATAGAGTCAAACATAATATAGCATTTCAAAACAGAACACTGCAAGCTGTACAGGTTTTCAGAACATAACAACAGGAGATTAACAGTGGTTACAGCTTTACTTTTTATATGCACACACACACACACACACACACACACTATCATACTTCGTGGTGCAGTAGTCAAGAGGGATCTGGGCTAAGGAGTCAGCCTGCCTGGGTTTAAGCCTTGCTTCTATTGCTTACTGAGCTCATGTGGTCACCTCTCAGAACCTCAGGGCTGCAGTTTGGATCTTAAATATCTTTCAGAGGCCCATGTGTTAAAAGCTTGGTCTCCAGCCAGTGGTTTACTGGGAGGTGATGAAACCTTCAATAGACGGGTCCAGTGGAAGACGGAGCTTTAAGGTGTGTGCCCATGAAGGAAATACTGGGACTCCAGCTTCTCCTCTTTCTCTCTTTTAGTTTCTAACTTCTTCCACCATATGCTTCCCTCCCTGCTGTGCTGTCTTACCGTAGGACCAAACACAACAGGACTGTGTGACCATGGACTGAACTCTCTGAAACCATGGGCCAAAGTAAACTTTTCCTGTTTATAAATTAGTTATCTCAGGTAGTTGTTACAGCAACAGAAAGCTAACTAAGACACTCACCTATCATATTTGCAAAATGGAAATAATAATAGTAGCTATCTATTAGGGTATTTTTGGGTATCAAATGGATTAAAGATTTGCACATAGTAATTACTCCATATAAGCTAATTATTAGTATGACTTCTCAGTCACACCCTAAAGTAGTTCCAGTATTTTGAATCTCAAGGTTATTTTATTGGTCTAATAAACTTGATTGTGAAATTAGAAGATGTCCAGAAAATAAAGTATTTGCATTTAAAACTTTCTGTACACAGCTAGATTATAGCAATATTTTTCTTATGAGTTATTTTTGTGAACAATATACTCTCAATTTTAGAGCACCATGATTAAACTAGAATTTGTAACCCTCATTGTTTTTCCCTAATTACTGTTTTCCCCTAATTTCCCTAGTTACTTTTTCCTAATCAGACCCTGTCTTAAAAGGTGAAAGATTTAATACCTATCAAGGCTTTTAAAATGATCATAAGGGTAATGGAGAAGACTAATACAGCATTACACATACATCTCGAATGTATGTTCATTTAGAACTAAAGCAAACACAAATTCCTTTCCCAGAGTATCATTTAAAATTTTTGTAGGATATTTTGATTGTGCAGATGAGTAAAAATGTCTTTCTCAGTTAACTTGGTTAATTTTGGAGTTAGGTGGTAGGTAGCATTTAAGTATTAGGAACTAAGTTATTTTAGTTTTCAACCAAAAATACTATGACATACTAATACTTTCTGCTCAAGGACAAGTCCCTGAATCTATATGGATAATCTCTGGCCAGGTTTTCAATCACTCTAATTCTAAATTTCCTTATCAATAAAAAGAGATTAATAAAATAGCATTAGACTGGGACAGAAGGTGTGTGAGCATTATGAGTAAGTACCCTACCATCTTCAGATTCATGTCTCTGTTGGGGAACTAATTGTTTCAAGAAATGAGAGCTGATATATTGAAAATATTGAGCGCCAGACCTTCCAGATTTAAGCTCTTAATAATTAATAATTAGCCATTAATATTAAAACTATTGTCATTATTACTATGAAGACAATGACTACAAATATCCTTCAAGATGTCATTCAGATACGAGCTCACCGTCCCCACAGCCCCAAGTGACTTGCTCACTTATTGCATGATGCTATATTTTACTGCATATGCATAACCCAAGAGTTTAAAAGAATGCACAAACTCCTGTTTTTCCAAGAGTTAGGAGTTGTTCATATTCATGACTATAACTAAGATAGTCCTCTTGTGCTGGAAGAGGGGGTATGGAGGGATGTGATACCTGCACCTGTGTAATGCAGGTTTGGGAGATACGGCAAGGAACAAGAGAAATTGAGAGAGGGGACGACATTTCTTGCAGAGTGGTGGAGAGTAAGGAGCTGTGGAGTGGGCGTCTTTAAGCCTTTGCACAGAGAGTAGAGCACGGAGAGAATGAGAGTTGCTGTACCCAGTGGGGCTTCCATCTGGTCCCCTCCACATTTCCCTGGGACTGGGAATAGCATTTTGCCTCTGTAGCTGAGTCACGGATGCCACCGGGCTCTCTTCTTCCCTCTCCATGGCTCATGAGAACTGGGAAGAGGAGGAGTGTGCTCCACGTTCCTCCTGGGCCCGGGACACGACCTTGCCTGCAAGCCTTGATGGTTCACATGGCTTGAGGGGACCTCCTGCCTGCAGAGTTGCGGGGCCAGGAGCAGGCAGCACACTGCGCACTGCCATATGCCATGCACTTTAAGGTCCCGGATAGAACTCTCTTGAGTACCTCTCCACGGTGCACTCATCAGAGAGCTCCCAAAGGACCTGTGGCTCTCTCATGCAGCAGACACCCAGCTGGGATGCCAGGGGCGGGCCTCTCTCGCAGGCCAATGTTCCCAGCACACACATCTGGTGCTCTTCAGGGTGCTTCAGTGGCTCGCGGGAGAGCAACGCCCACCTTTCTCAAAGGGAAAGGAACAGCTTCTTTGCGCGAATCTGCATCAGTCACAGAACCGACATTTCTCCTCTCTCTCCAGCAAGAGGGCTTCTCTGATATCTCTATAAATGTCAGCCCACGAGGTGGCTACGTGGAGTGGTGTCTGGTATCACCCACTGACGTCTCTTCAGGGTCTGTGAGTCCTGGTACCGTTGATGTTAGGCTATGGGGGGGGTCCCCAATTCCAGGACATTAGTAGTCTCCTCTTTTAACAACCTTCTACTATCTCATCCTGGAATCATCTGTTCATTCCTCTCTCTCCTCTGCCACTAGCCTCTCCAGGACAGGGACTCCATCTTTCTCATCTTGTGTGCTTGAAATGCTTTAAATCATTGTGAAAGGCACTCAATCTCACGTTCACCATTTTAACCATTTTTAAGTGTACAGTTTTAGTGGCTTTAAGTACATTGTCATTGTTTTGGTACCATCACCACCATCCACCTCCAGAACTCTTTCCATCTTCCCCTGCTGGGACTTTGTTCCCATTACATGATAACACTTCATTCACTTCACCCCACCTCCACTGTCTCCCAACTCTTGGCAACCAACATTTCTATCTCATTGAGGTTGACTCCTCTAGGTACCTCATTTATGTGGTACCATATAGCGTGTGTCTTCTTGTACCTGAGTTTTTACTTAGTGTATTCTCAAGATGCACCCATGTAAAACATGTCAGAATCGTCTTCCTTTTTAAGGCTGAATAATATTCCATAGTAAATCTATACACCACATTTTCTTGGCTCATTCCTTGCTAGCAGGCATTTGGGTTACTTCTATCATGCTATTGTGAATAATGCTGTTTCGATCTGGGTTATAAGTATGTCTTTGAGAATCTGCTTTGGATTCTTCTAGGCTTGGGGTGAGAAATAGAATTGCGGGGTCACATGGTAACTATGCTTAGATTTTGAGAAATCATCATAGTATATTTTTATAGTGATAGCGCCATTTTACATTCCCATCCACTTTCTTCATATCCTTGCCAACATTTATTTTCTGTTTTTATGCAGTAGGAACCACATTACTGAGTGTGAGGCAGTATCTCACTGTGCTTTCGATTTGTATTTCCTTAATAATTAACCAAGTTGAGAATCTTTTCATATGTATACTGGCCATTTGTATTTTAATCCTTACAGAGCTATATACAAATTATTTGACCATTTTGAAAGTGAGTTATTTGATTTTGCTGTTGAGCTGTGGGAGTTCTTCACCTACTCTCGATATTGATCAATTATTAGATGTACAATTTGCCAAATGGCTTCATCCATTCTCTGTATATTTTAACTATTTGATGGTGTCCTTTGATGAAAACTTTTCTGTCTGATATACTCCCACTTGTCTATTTTGGTTTTTGTTCTGCACTTTGGGGTCCATATCCAAGAAAATATTGTCAAATCCAATGTCATGAAATGTTACCCCTATGCTTTCTTCCAGGATTTTTATGGTTTGAGAGCTTAACATTTAGGTCACTTACCCATTTTGAGTTAACTTCCCAAGAAAGGTCCAACTTTATTATTCTGCATGCAGATATTTTGTTTTCCCAAGACTACTTGTCAAAGACACTCTCCTTTTTTCTTCAATGAGTGGTCTTAGCACACTTTTCAAAAATTATTTGATTATCTATTTTAGAGTTTATCTCTGACTCTGTCCTTTTTATTGGTCTCTATGTCTGTCTTTATGTCAATACCCCACTGTAGATTTGTAATATATTTTAAATTCAGGAAGTACTAGGTCTTCCAACTTTGTTCTTAGTTTCAAAAAAAATTTAGCTACTTGAGATCTCTTGAGATTTTACATGAATTTTAGGATAATTTTTCTAGATTTGCAAAAAATGCTTCTGGATTTTAATAGAGATAGTGTTGAATCTTGTTGACAGTATTGACATTTTAACAATATAGAGTCTAATTCATGAACATAGGCTAACTTTTCATCTTTGTATCTTCTTTAGATTTTTTCAGCAATGTTTTATAGTTTTTTGGGTATAAATCTATTACTCCCTTGGTTGGGTTTATGTCTTAAAAAATTATTCTATTTGATGCTATTATGAATAGAATTGTTTTCTTATTTTCTTTTTGCAGTTGTCATTGTTAGTGTATAGAAACATAACTGTTTTTTTGGTTTGTTTGTTTTTTGGTCTTTTGGGAATGAGGTTTCACCATGCAGTTCAGGTTGACCTTGAACTCACTTTGTAGCCCACGTTGGCCTTGAACTCACAGTGATCCTCCTGCCTCAGCCTCCCAAGTGCTGGGATTACAGGCGTGCACCACTGTGCCCCACCACAACTGTTTTTTGTATGTTGCTTTTGCATCCTATAACTTTGCTGAATTTGTTTATTCTGAGTGTGTGTGCCTGTGTGTGTGTGATCTTTAGGGGTTTTTCTACATATAAGACCATGTTACATATGAATGGAGAAAATTTTGGTTCTTCATTTCTGGTGCAGATGCTTTTTATTTCTTTTTTTTGCCTGACTGCCCTGGATAGGACTTACAGTTCTATGTTAAATAGAAATGGTAAAAGTGAACATTCTTACTTTGTTCCCAATCTTAGGGGAAAAATTTAGGTTTTGACCAGTAAGTATAATGTTACCTGTGTGATTTTCAAAAAATATGACCTTCATGATGTTAAGATAGTTTCCTTTTACAGTATTCCTAATTTTAGTGTTTTTAGCATGAAAGGTTGTCAAATGCTTTTTCAGCAGCTGTGATAATCTTACAGTTTTCTTCATTCTGTTAATGTTTTATGTTACATTGGTTGATTTTTATGTGTAAAACCATCTTTACATTCCAGGGTCAAATCCCACTTGGCCGTTGTGTATACTATTTTAATGTTCTATTGAATTCTTTTGCAAGTGTTTTGTTGAAGATTTTAAATTCATCAGAGATTTTGATCTATAGTTTGGTGAACTATCTTTGTCTGGCTTTGTTATCAACATAATGCTGGACTCAGAATGAGTTGGAAATGTCCCCTCTCTTCAAGTTTTTGGAAGAGTTTGGGCTTTGGTGTTAATTCTACTTTAATTATTTGGTGAAATTCACCAATAAAGCCATCTTGTCCTGGGTTTTTCTTGTTAGGAGATTTGAAATTGTAGATCTAGTCATATATTTTATTTCTTCATGATTCAGTCTTGGTAAATTGACTGTTTTAAATATTTGTCTGTTGACAAATATTGACTGTTATTCAGATTTTTTTGGTGTATAATTGTTTATAGTATTGTCCTGGTTTAGATCTGAGATGTTCCTTGAAAGCTTATGTGTAAAAGTCTTGGTGCCCAGCCTTCTGGAACTACCGGGAATAATGGAAATTTCAGGAAGTGAAAGATAGTTGGAGGAAGTAGTTCACTGGGGGAATGTCTTTTAAGGGCATATTTCTCTCTCTCTCTCTCTCTCCCTCTCTCTCTCTCTCTCTTTCTCTCTCCCAGATGTTATGATTACCTCTGCTCCCTGTTATGAGCTCTGCCTCACCACAGGCCTGGAAGCAATGAAGCCAAGTGATCATGGACTGAAACTACTAAAACTGTGAGCCAAAATATATCTTTTCTCCTTTTAATTGTTTTTCTCAGGTATTTTGTTCAGCAATGAAAAGCAAACCCAAGTATCATCTGATAATTATTTTTATTCCTGTAAAGTTGGTTGTAATGCCCATTCTCCTAACAATTTTTATATTCATCTTATACAGTTCTTGCCTATGTCAAGAAACTCTGAACTTGAATGTAAAAGAAAAAAGCACTGTACCCCTCCAGCCATAGGAACAACCCATCATAGGCATATTCACAGAGAAGTGATGGACCTGGATAAAGACACAGTAGTAGCAAGGCCCTTAAATCCAAACTCTGGCCACAAGAGCCAGAGACCTGGATGGTGGGTGTGACATATTGAGATGTGGTTGTCTTCAAGCATGGTGTGGCTCAAGCAGGCGCAGGGGGCTCCCCTCATCATGAAAGTTGAGAGCCGGAGGGGTGAGCTTACCCAAACCAAGGGAGCCAGTGGGCCCAGTGTGCATCCAGAGCCCAGATTAGGCAACTGTGGAGCACAGAGATGCAGTGGACTAGTCTGCATGGGCAGTTGTCTGGCAGAAAGGGAGACTGTCCCTCACTGTGCCCTTAAAGAAGCAAAGTCAAGATAGGAGTCACTTGGCGACTTCTGCAGGGCAGAGTGGAGGTGTTCCTGTTTCTCCTTTCTCCAGTCATGGCCAGGAAGGGGTCATGCAGAACCGCAGGTAGTGCACATACATGGGAAGGGATGGGCAGCTTTTGTCTCACAGCAGCCTCCCCCAGTCAGCTCTGACCCACTCTCATAGAAGCAACTACACAACCAGAAGGGACGTGCTTCCCCTCCGCCCCTCCACCACTGGATGACCAAACCAGGGAGACATTATTGTGCTTCCATGAAGAGCTGTTCTTCTGTTTGTTCGGCATGACATCAGCTCCTTATTTTCAGCACTTTCAGCATCACTTACTCACTTCTCTTAGCCAAATACATTAACCACAATGAACACAGTGTCTAGTACTTAGCATGCGTTTAATAGTTTTCTGAGGCTCCTATGTGTTCCCCAAAGTTATTGTGTTGGAAACTTAGTTCCCAGTGCAGCATCGCAGAGAAGTGGCACCTTTAAAAGATGATTAGGTCATGAGGGATCCTCCTTTATGAATGGATCAATGAATGCCATCGTTAAGGAAGTAAGTTAGTTATTGCAAAAGTATGCTCCGGATGAAAGGATGAGTTCAGAGCCCCTCTCACCTCCCCCTGCCCCATTCCCTCCGCCTTGGATTTCCCAGTCACTGAAACTGAGAGATATAAACCTTTGTTGTTTATAAATTTCTTATTCTTGGGTGTCCTGTTATAGCAGCACAAAACAGACTAAAGCGGTGCTGGATGCTGGGTTCTTTTCCATTGCTGTGGCCTCTCTGTAGTGCCCTAGTGGAGAGAAGATAGAGGAGAAATGAGTTCTCTGCTGTGATCACAAGGGACCAAAGAGAAATGTGTCAATAAGTCTTTCCTTTATTTCATTCTTCTCATTTTCATCCAACTACCCAGGGACCAGTGTTCTCATTTGAGGTCTTCAAGAAACACTCAAACACAGCAGATGACGGGCAATGCCAGCATTTTCTTTTCTTCAAATCAGGTTAGCAGGTTCAAATAAAACATGCCGAAGAGGAATTACACGAAACTGAAACGGAAGCTGTGAAGTGCAAGCTGGTATTTTTAGAAGTTTGTATGACAGGTCAGATTCCTGACGATTAGCCAAAGTGGCAAATCTAACACCACTTATTCAGAGAGGGGGCAAAAGATACAGCAGGTAATTACAGTTTAGCAGCAGTTGTGGGGAGAAATCAACTCTTCTTGAACTTCTTGAGGGAACAGCCTGAGAAGAGTAATTTGAATATAGATAGTCAACCAGAAGGGGTTCTGCCAGGAGGGGAGGGAAACTGGTGGAGAGGGAAGAGGGATGGAGGGGGTTGCCAAAGGTTCATTATTTTCATATTTTAAAGCCCTGAACACTTTGAAAGGATGATTGCCAGAGGGGACCAGGAAAATTAGTGGTTGTTTGATTCAGGATCAATTTTCAAATCTGCCCAGTTTATAATTGTGCGACTCTCGCTGTCATCACTCATGTGATTCAGGCTCCAGATGTTCAGGGTTGAAATGTCCCCAGGGCTCACCACCTCCCTGGTGTGCCCGAGAGCCTCTCTTTCTTCCCCCACCAAATATTTTCCCCCTGGACTTACTTATAAATATCTGGAATACCTGCATGCAAGTTTAAGTACAAAAGGGATAGAAAAAAAAAAACACTTAAAAACATAAGACAAAGGCTGACAGGGCAGTACCTTTGGAAGAAGTGGTGTTGATTAAATACATGCTTGGAGATAAAAGATTCCTGCCCTATTCTTTTCCAAGAGCTTCTCTTTGTGAGGATGGAGTTCTGAGTGTCTAGAAAATCAGGAAAAGATGGGCATGAAGGACAGGAGGTGAGCATAGAAGACAAATGTACAAATCTGGTGGCCTTCATAAGGGCTCCCTCCAGTTGTCTGAGTTTGATTTTTATCATTGTTGACTTTAGAATAATGAGAACGTTTCAAAGCTGGAAAGATTCTTCAATGTTATTCAGTCCAGTTTTTTTCAAACTGGACTCTACCAATTCCTGGGGTCCTCAGATCTGATCTTCAGCATCTACAAACTCTTCGTGTAGTTTAAGTTTTTTGTATTTTTATTTTGATGGTGGTGCAATTATACTATCAGAATATTTGGGGGCATCTAAATAAAGACCTGGAGCTACCTGGTCCTTGGACTGTGTTTATGTTGGTTGAGGAAACACCCACAGGAACCTGTCTGGCTTGTGAGAAGAACGAGAGCCCTGGTTCTCTTTGTATTCCCACAAAATTCTTTAGCGGTCATAAACACAAGAATTATTTTCCAGTGATAATTTACAATTGAAAGACACTTTCATAAGCTATAGTGTTTATTTCTCAAGTTTTTTAATAAATGAAGACTTTGATTTGATGTCATGAAAATGACGCACTCTAACAGATGGCTAAAAGAACAGAGTCAGGTTTAATAGATAAATTATGCATTTCATAAAGTTGAGATTAAATGCTGTCAGGCATGCTGTGTGAATTCAAGTTTCCAGTAATTTTAAAAGACAAAAGTGATAGGAAAGTTTAGTCATCACGTAGCACACAGAAGTGTAGACATACCAAACTCCAAAGTAACTGGGTTGTAGCCTTCAGCACCCTACTCATGTTGAGAATAGCAATTCAGTTTCTGCCAAACAACGTTATTTGTTATTTTAAATTAATGAGTTTTATTGCTTTTTGAGCTTTGTTTCTATTCACTTAAGTGAATATGACTTTATGGCTGTTTGATACTTATAAGAAGTTATGTCCAGTTTTATGCTCATACAGAACATAATAAAAATGTGTTAAGTCAACACACTGGGTCTGCCAAGACTTTTTTCCCATTAAAAGGAGTCGGCCTATAACTTACTCTTGGGCAACACTCATCTAGTCCAGTTTTCTCATTTGGAGAAATGATCCTCTGCTATTTTTTGGTCATGCCTCAGTGTTGGAGCCTCCATTGTATTTCCAAGGCTAACTCAACCACCCTGTGCACCTAAACAGAGGTCGCTCTATATTCTGCTTATACGATTACACGTTGTCTGGCTCTGCATTTGCTCCTTTCTCTTCTCCCTTCCTTCAGTACTCCTGCTCATCAAAAGTGCAGGACCTGGCTTGTCAAAGAAGCCTCCTCTCTGTAAAGCCTGCCTTCTTCGTTTGATGGAATAAGCCGCTCACTTCTTTGTCCCTTGTAGCTTACATTTTTTATGTCTTGCGTAATATTTTTCATGTGACATCAAAAAATATGGACTCACTGTGCGTTTCTCAAAGGTGTGGCCATAACTTTATTCTACCTTTATTCTAGTCCACAAAATGTAAGCTTTTTAGATAAGTTAGATTTTTCTACACCAAAACAATACATGCTAATAAAACTACTGTGCTTTCTCAGACACAGCCTCTAATGTTGTCCTTGCAAGATATCCAAGAAACATTTATTAAGCTGCTAGAACTATTATTTTTTTAAACCAAATTAGAGCATGAGAGGAATAAGACAGAAACAGAGGGAAAAATTTGCCATCAAGATCCTATAAAGATCTTTGGAATTTACACACAGAAGTGGGCAGAAGCCTTTCTCCTGGGTCAGCTTTTGGCCTTTCCATTTACATTTGAGGGAAATGGGTTGGAAGTTAATTCTTGTTTCAATCTGGCCTCGTGATTGGTTGCAAATAGAAAGACTTCTGTCTGCAGGAAATGATGCCATCACACTGAGAAGTTATTTTTTGGCCTGGCAAATGGAAAATGCTCTTAATGAAAACACAGAATAATCAGCCTGAGCATGGGGGAGAAGCACAGGGAGAAAAAATGAGAAAGAATCCATATTAAATAGATGGGCCTACCAGCATATTGATGAGGAAGGGGATTTAGAGGTTATTGTAGGGAAAAAAGAATTCTTCAAGTTATTATCCTAATGTTCCTCTGTAACTTAAAAAGTGAATAGCTGAAATGTGTCACAAGAAGAAAGAAAATTCAGAGGCACGGCCTCTAAGCTGCAAGTCTGGTTGTCCCTGTCCTGAGCCAGCATAGAGTCAAATATCCTGGCCTATCCTTGAACCCAAGCCCTGAACTCACTTTTGCTTGTGCCTCTTTTTGTTTAGAAAGGATGATCACCTTGCGATGCTCTAAAACAGGATGTTCTAAGCCACAACTCATTTATTCTAAACAATCATCGCAGACAGCTTGGCCCCCAAACCATATCTAGGGGCAGAAAGGCTTTGAGTCAGACCTGCCCCGCAAAGGCTCCCGGCAGCAAGGGCAGAGTCCACCTGGCATTCGTGTCGCCTTGGTCTCATGAGAGACTACACACCACACAACTGCGTACTTACAACTCACCACCTTGTTGTGGGCTTTACCCAATATGTTAAGTGTCTCCTTTTTGGGGACAGGCTAAATGCCAGGAATTCAGAAATAAGCAAACAATAACAGCTCCTGCCTTCTAGGAGCTCGTGTTCCCACAGAAGTAGTCAAACAAGCAGGCCATGTCAACATGGTGTGCTCTAGTGGGAAGCAAGGAATGCTGCAGGGCATCCAGCAGGGGACCCACGAGCCACTCCCCCAAGAGGAACAGAAGCACATGTGGGGTGGAGCGAGCAGCTCGTGCCCTGGGTTGGGGGCTCAGGTTTGCTCTGGGAAGTGAGGAGTAGAAACGTGCGACTCAGATGTGAGAAGAGGTGACGATAGGCTGAGTCACGAAAGGCTCCAAATGCCATAACAAAGTGCTCGAGTGCTGTACTGTGCATGAGTAATTCTTTACCTTTTCTCATATGCAGAATAGAATGGAATTCATGGAGTATCTTTCCTCTAGAAAAAAGTACACACACATGTGCACACTTCCATTATACTTACATTACACCTATGACTTACATTATACTTCACATTCATCTTCGGGGAGGGTTGTGGACCCTCTGGCACCTGTTTTATGTGAATCCCAAGTTCAAAACTTCCACCCGGCAGTAGGAGAGATGAGTTAAAGATTCTCAAGTGAGCATCACTGTGTCCATCACGTAGCCTGTGTTGGAAGGAGCCAGCCAGAAAGCATGGGAGATGGGACCCAGGCAGGTGACTGCTGCAACAGTTTAGACAAAGTGATGGCTTTGTGCATATTCCTTCATCTCCACAGCTGTTCGGAAGTGCTAGACAAGATGCAAAGCCTACTTGTTGGACTTGGAGCCTGTTCTGCTTCTCTCCCATCCTTTGTGGAGAAGGGGCGCGTGGTCTGACATCAGCTGCTAGAGAAGGGAAGGGGAAGGTGAGAAGAGAAGAGTGGCTTACGGGCAGTGCTGCCAGCCCTGGGGACCGGCTGAGGACATTTGGATCCCGGAAGTTCAAATCTAAGGCTGTGATCCTGGAGCAGAGGTCTGCTTTCATCAACCTCAGTGGTGTCTCGCTTGGAAAGAGGAAGCGTGCAGGGAACGGCCTCTCGAATCTCCTTCATACGGGGGACGGTGGAGGATGTGTGGAAGGAGGAGCGCATTCGTTTAGCAATGGAGTAGGGATTTAGGGAGCTAAAGGTAATCCCGACTCTTCCTGTGAGACCCTGGGAAAGGGTCTCTGTGCTGTTCTCCCTTCACCTATTAAGTGGGAGTAACGATGAAAATGTGAGCCTGCTGTGGCAGGAGGACCGAGGAGGGATTATAAAGCACTCTGTAAATGGGTTCGAAGGCGACACAGTAATGATGGATGGTCGTATTCATCGAAAGAAACAGCAGAGTTGTATGCATCCTTGACTTTCCCACACACTTTTGATTTCTCCCATCAGAAAGAGCCCTCCCAGAAGCTCTGAGAAGGGAGAGAGCTCTGCATCCCTTTCTTGATGCCTTGCCTGCTGTGTGACAGCCATAAAACGGCCATGCTGTGAAAATCACAAGGGGGAGGATAGGAGGCAGGGACATTAAGGGGTTAAGCCGACTTTAGCACCTCCTAGAAACAGCTGCCTGTGGAAGCCAGGGCTGGCTGCATTGTCGTGTTTTTAATGTTTTAATTTGATTTAGCTATTTTGGTGGTACTGGGGATTGAACCGAGGGTCTTGCATATACTAGGCAAACTCGTTACCACTGACGCATTCCTGCAGCCCAGCTGCACTTCAGGGAAGCCAAAACAGCCTATGGCACTTGCTGTTCTGACATCAGTTGACACGAGCTTCTCAGAATGACTTGGGTACCCAAAGTCAGGTTACCGAGGAGGGACATGCCCATCATTGCAATCCAACGCTGCTTTTTCTCTAGGGTCAGGCTTGCATCTGGATCATGGGGGAATAATGAGCCCTGTTGGGGGCACAAACCGATGCAGCTGTCCTTTTAGACTCCCAAGCGCTTGCTCTGCAGGGTGATGCCTTGCTGGGTTTGGGTTTTTTCCCAAAAAAAGGATCTGTCACCATCTCTGTTGGTTGCTCTGGAGCGTAAGAGGAGAGTAGCTACAGGTAACAGATTATTTTTAATTCTGCCTTGTTATTTGGAACTGATTTCCCATATGTTGTTGTTGTTCAATTCCTTGCATGAATTTTCTCAAATATTTGTAACATATGTCATATCTATATGCAGATTTTAAATTATGGATGCCTTCATCCAATCATTTTCGAAAGGGGAAAAATCCAAGTCTAATACTCTAAGGCAGGACCACAGTCTCTTGGGCATCGGATATCATTCAGGTAGACACATCTGGTGAAATGTATCACATCAAATTAGTATCAAGGGTATTCAGACTCTGAGACTACAGGCAGACAATCTCCTTCTAATGTACTGCTTTTTAGATTGTTGGGGAAACTTGAATCCCAATTCTCCTGTGAAATGAGTGATACTAACATGCCTGTTCAAATGCTCAAAGTGAAGATCAAAGCCACAGTGTCCAAATTGGCTTTGCAAACACAGCAGCCCCTTTCTTCCCCCCTGGGGATACCGTGCTAATTTTATCAACTCTCTCTGGCTCTTCTGCTATTAAATAGCAATAAATAAATGTTTTTCTTTTCCCTCGGTTTGCCAGTGGCTTATTTGCCTGACAAACAAGCTCATTTCCTTTTAAGTGTGAGGTTTTAGTCCAGCTAATAGAATTAATCTATTTTTAATGAAAATGCGAATGGCTTTTACTTAGAAATCTACCTACCCACCCACCTCCCTCTCTCTGCATCAGGCCCCAGCCCCAGTGTCTCCTCTGAACACATACATCCAGCCATGAATATTTTAATATATCTCGGGTTTTCAGATCAATATAGGCAACTCTCGAGCCCTATTGATTTTCAGAGGTTTGACTCGCAAGGGTGATAAAATATTTCTGGACTTATGAAACCTGAGTTAAAGAGGATTTGCTGGCCCTTCAACTTTTACCAGATATCTTTGTCTCCTTTTCCTTCCTCCTCCCATATTCCTCCTGCTTATTTTCTCTCCCTCCCTCACCCTGTCCACCCTCTACCTCCCATGCACACGCACAGACCCAAATGGAGATTTATGACTAAG
>RJWT010032253.1:0-14171 GCA_004365215.1 Cuniculus paca | reverse complement strand
TAATTCTCAGTCTTCTTGGAATCATGGACTCTTTTACAAAAGCTACAGATTCTTTCCCCAGAAAAGCCCACATATGTACATAGACACTAAGCCTCACCCTCTCAGTGGGTGTGTGAACAATTTCACTGCACTCCACACAGATGGCCCGCCCAGCAGACTCCAGAACAAAACCAAGGTGAGCACCATAGGCTGGAGTAGAAACTCACTCACCTGCAAACTCCTTTTTCGAAAGAGAAGAGAAGACAGAGGCCTTTTAAAAAGAAAGAATGTAAAAGTAAGGTTTTTCATGAAGGCTGCTGTAATTTGGAGAAGTGTTCTCTACAGGCCCCTGTGCAGAAGGCTGAGTCCCTGGCTCATGGCACTAGTGGGAGGTGGTTGAATCTTAGTAGAGGGGGTCTGGTGCAAGGACTCCAGGTCATTGCGGGGTGTGCCTGGAAGGGGACATTGATCCTTGGCCTCTTCCTGCTTCTTCCCATTTCCCAGATGCCACTAAAGTCAGCTGCTTTGCTCCACCACACTTCCCCACCATGATATGCTGCTCATCAAATGCCCAAAAACCACTGAACCAACCAACCTGGACTGAAACTTTTGCAACTGTGAACCAAAATAAACCCTTTCTTCTTTTAGGTTTATTGGCTTGTTTTTTGTTTTTTTGTTTTTGTATTCTGGGTTTCTTTTTTGTTTTGTTTCATTATCATTTTTTTTCACAATGACAGAAAGCTAATACAATGTATCAGAAATGAAAAAGAGAAGGTAACTCAAAGTAGCTCAATCATGAACATCCAAGTATCCCCTAATTGGAGATACATCCTGCACTGTATTAGTCTGAATGAGACATGAGATTCTCTTTGCCTTCAGACTACATAATGATTACCTGATCCTACAGAAGGTAAACTCCACAAGAAGACAGCACCTGGACCAATAAAGCTACGCTTCTACTACCAGTTCTGTTCACTGGTTTTGTGATTTTAGGCAAGAAGTAGCTTACCTCTAACAATGTGAGATTTCTAGATAAACACTGCATGATTTCAAAGTCTATTTCAGTTCCAACAATCTATCAGACCTGATTCATTAAAGATAGCTAAGGTCATAAGACTCAAAACTTTTTCTTAAAATTTCCAGAAGTAAATATTTCAAGCAACGAACCTATGGCTTCTGTTGTAACTGCTCGATTTTGCTGTCGTAGAGAAAGAAGCTATAGACAACACAAAAATAAGTGGGCATGACTTGTGACACAGTAAAACTTCACTTGTGGACACTGAAATTTGAATTCCATGCAATCTTCACATATCACAAAGTATTTTCTCCCCCTTCCCAAAATGTAAAAATCATCCTTAGCTGGCAAGTTGTATGAAAAGTAGGTGGCAGGCCGATGAGACTCACAGGCCAGTTTACTGATGCCTGGTTCCTAGTATCTGCTAAATGATGTGATCTGAAAAATTGTGCAGTCCTGGGTGACCTCAGAAGGTCAATAACTTGGCTTTACCTAGGCACTGGTAATGATACTGGAGGACACTTTTGCTTATTCAGTTTCCCAATTAGCCAAATGAAACAATGGAACTTCTGAAACTCTGCTAAAAATTATTTCAGGTTTTGGTATACTTTCAGGTGTGCAAAATACTAAAATAACCACCTATGAGAGAATGCATACTAAACATCCAGGA
Source organism: Cuniculus paca (assembly GCA_004365215.1). Lineage (NCBI taxonomy): Eukaryota > Metazoa > Chordata > Mammalia > Rodentia > Cuniculidae > Cuniculus > Cuniculus paca. Next base: position 12,507 of record RJWT010032253.1, on the reverse strand, counting down.
CTGCCTGGCATTTTGATAACTATAAAATGAACAAGAAAACTTTATATCTTCTCTTGAAATCATTCCATGCATCCCATAACCTTAATGACCTCTTTTTACTTCCCTCCCTTTATCAGACAGAATAACAAGTGATTGCATACATTTGTGAGAAGAAAGTGAAACATTGCTTTTTTGGTGTTGTTCTCTATTACCTTTGCCCCATAATACTGGGGACTGAACTCAGGACCTTTCCACTGAGCTACATCTTCTGTCCTTTTTTAATTTGTTTTTAAAATTATGAGACAGGATCACATTGAGTCATTAATTTACTGAGATTGGGCTTAAACTTGCCATCCTCCTGTCTTAGCCTCCCAGAGTGTAGGAAGTAGAGATGTGTACTACTATACTCTGCTTGGTGTTGTTTTTGCTGATTTACTTGTTTAGGAAAGAAGAAAAAATATAATCCAACAAAATGGTGTGCATACATATAGGACATTTACATGTACTCTACAATTACATATACAGCAGAGGTAAAGAGCAATTTTGAAAAGTACTGTATAAAATTTGCTGAATAGAAGACAACTCTCCAAGGGAGAAAGATCGATGGCCAGGTAATCAGTCTCCTCTGGAGTGCACACACAACTGTGAGTAAGAGATCCCAGAAGACATGGCCTGTGCTGACAGCACATTACTCCTTCATATCACCCAGAAAACTAATTCCTTCTCCCAGTGAAATAGTGAGGTTGGAGGCAAAGAGCTTGGAAGAAGAATCCCTTCTCATGGGAAGACATAAGAAGTTTGGTATGCATTTTCATTCATGCTTATTTTCAATTTACGAAGAAACTAAAATCAGTTTGATCATTAGAAGTGTAAAGAGATTAACTTTCTCAATCTCAAACTTTTGACCACTTTCTCCCAAAACATTAAGAGTTGAGAACTGATTCTCAGCAGTTGGGCAACACATTATTTTTCACTACTTGTCTCCATACTATTCTGCGTATGCCACTGCTCATTCTTGTCTGTCTTTGTTCAAACAATTTCCTCTCCCTGGATTCCCTTCCATCTCTGTCTTACCCTTCCCATTCCTATCCATATGCTACAGTCCAGTATTAGTCTTGCTCTGCCAGAGCCATCCACATTGACTCTGGCCAAAACAAAATGTTCCTGAAGCAGCGAAAAAGTGTTTTAAAAACTATAAGATGCTCTCAAATGTAACGTCTTATTATCTTTTGGAGCAATTAACTATAAATTAATTTGGGCCCATTGTTAGGTCTTGTTTTAAAGATCATTTCCTAGTTGCTTCCCGTGCTGTTGACCTACCATTACAAAACCACACAAAACTCATTAAGCAGGAGTCGCATCATATTTCTTGTCTGTCCTTACAATCTCAACAGCACACAGCTAGAGTTAACACTCAATTCCAGTGAAACGAATTAATCAAGATACTGGCTTTCTTAATCACACAGCTCCTCACTGGGCCTCAACACTGAATTTTTAAACACGGAAGAAATCGTTAGTTTGTGGGACTGCAAATGAAGACTTGGGAGAATAACTTGATGCCTGCAACCAATGAAATTCAACCTCTCCTTCCATTTCATTCCTAAAGCTAGGATTCAGGAGCTACATTGGGAAGAACGCTTCTTGCTGCGGTCTACTTTGAAGGTTAAGGGAAAATAACAGCAAATAAAACAAGGCGAGGTATAGATGAAAAAAAGGTGATGTTATTAGAGCTGATGCCTTGGACCGTTTCCTCCAACAGGGTTGTTGGGGACCCTTCGAGAGTGGGCCTGGGCCGACTTCCGCCCCACTGAGCCACTGGGGTGGGGACTGAGATGTTAATCAGGCCACCGCACAGGCACTGATATCTGGAAGACTGTGCAGGACTTTAAGTTAGGGGTTGGCTGGCCCCCCCGCGGCATCCTACCGCCGAGCAATCTCCATGGTGATGGAGAAACACTAGGAGAAGCTTACCTCTACCCTAACAACCCGCCCAAAGGCGGCACTGACCGAGGGTTCAGTGGGTTAAGGAGGGTGGTATGAGTGACAGTGAAGGGAGGCGCCACTACCCAATCGCAATGGAGGCGAGCCGCCGGTCCCACCAGCACCGACCAATCGGAAGGCTAACGGAGACGACGTGCCCACCCCCCCATACTCTGCGTGGCTGGGAGCCGCTGCAAACGTATGTTAGTAAGGGGAGAGCTGAGCGTTGCAAAAGCATCGCTGATTAGCCAATCCATACGCATCTGAATGAAAGCCCACTTGTGATTCGCCCTAAGTAGACCAAAGCTCTGGCGACTAGAAGAGAATGGACCTTGAGGTGTGAGTGCAGGCCTGGGGTGCTGGGGAATGGGTGACGGGAGCGGCCAGGAGGAAAGTGGGGCGGCTGTGAAGGGAGAGGGAACAAGAGCTGGGGCTCAGGCTGCAGAGGCTGAAAAAGTGGGCGGGCGGTGCACGGTTTAAACAGACCACACTCACCAGGAGTCTGGACCCAATGCCCGGCGACTAGTAAATACTTAATTTGGTACCGACAAGGAAGACAATTTTGTTCCGTGCTTTTGAGAAACTAAAAGACCAGTACCTGATTGCGATACCTTTTGTGTGAAACCTTAATCTGTCTAAATCCCGGAGATGGCGAGCCAGCGATCTGCAGCTCAGGCGTGGGGCCGCGTTTCCCCTCGGAGGGTGGAGGGGAGCGGGGTCTTGCACACGCCTGGGCGCGTCAGATCTCAACCCTGGCCAGGAAAAGGGGGCAAAGCCAGGGCAGGAACTAGGCAGCCCCCTTTCCATCAGCGTGTTGACAGCGAGTGTTACATTGGTGGCGTTTGAGTAGCTTGGCGTTTAATTAATCCCCCCCCCCGCATGTTACTTTACTAACAAAAATAAGGCGTTTTCTTAATATTTTAAAATTCAAATGATAGCGAAATATTTATAGTAGAAAAATATAAGTGTGAAAGTTACCCTAATTCTACTTGAAGCTTTAGGACAAGCTATAAAGAAAATCGGAAAGGATTACTCCACAAGTGCCACTCACTCCAGTAATCCATTGTTTTTTGCTGCTGTCAAGGACTGGAGCCCGAATGAGAACTGGGGATGGGTGAGGTGTCACCCATGAGCGAGGGCACGTAGCTGCACTGCCCTCCATGAAATCTCCGTTTGTCTTGGACCCTAAGTCATCTTATCACGGCTACTGGAGCTCTCAGGACCCAGACCCTGGTGGTGAGCGCTTACTTTACACAGTAGTTCAATCACCTGTAAGCCTATCAGTTTTCCCTGAGAGCTGAATGAAAGGGCATGTAGAACCAACTTTAGGTAAATGAAGAACACACTACTCATACATCCAAAGGGGTCTGAAGAAACTTTCCAAAGAAAGCCCTTATGGCGTGGAGTACAGAGGGAAAAAGATTGCCCTGTAGTCGTTCTTGTCCGCTATCAAACAAGGTATTCAAATGGAAAGAGACAGTTTTGGGGGTTTTTGTTTTTTTGAGACAGGATATTGCTATGCAGTTCAGGCTGGGCTTGAACTGACTATGCAGCGGAGGCTGACCTCGAAGTCCCATGATCCTCCTGCCTCAGCTGTCAAGAGTGCTGGGATTACAAGCACACACCACCAGATATATATATATATATATATATATATATATATATATATATATTCCTACTCTAATTTAGTTGCTTTCATTGCCATGGATATTAAGTAAATGGACTCACTTTTGCAATCAGGTTGGCTAAACCATCAATTTTCAAAGATTTGAAGTACTAAATATTCAGTAAGAACACTTTTTGCTTTTTATCCAGTCTGACTCTGAATAATGTCACTATTCTAATAAGTGTTATCCTCACTTTGAATTAGCAAAATAAAATGACCAGGTGTTTGCTTCTCTAGAACAGCATTCTACAGTATATCCAGGCCTCCCTTTCTATCCTTAATAAGAAAATGCATGGTTTGGTTATCAAGTGATCATCCTTATCTTTAGAAGAGCCTGGAGCTATTTATCAAATTAAAGCCATTCGCCTATGGAACCCCAAGTCTCCTGAGGGTGTAAGCATCTAGTTTCTAATGGTACAGCTTTAACTACCATTTGTCATGTATTCTGAGTGTTAGAATTGCTCCAGGTCCTATAGTTAATGCACACGTGTTTGAGACAGGGTCCCACTATGTGAACCAGGCTGGCACTACAGAGATCCTTCTGAATCAGCCTCCTCATTGCTGGGATTACAGGAACATACTGCCATTTCTGGTTTAGTTATTGTCTTAATGACAGTACTATCAGCTCAATTAACAAAATTAGAAACCTGAGTCTACAGACATGTGCCACCATAACTGGCCCAGAACCTGAGTCATTTCTAACACCTTTCCCCTTGACCCTTTCCCATTTCCACAGGTAATATGAGCTCAGATTCTTATTATCTGTCATCTGGAGAATTGCTGTGATCTCCTAATTGGTCACTCATCTTGGAGTTCTGATCCCAATTCATGTGTACATTGTTACTATTCATCTTTTTAAAAATTAATTATCTCAAATATCTAGAGAATATTACATTGGGTAATACAGTAAATAGCTCTGCTTTGCCAATCAGACTAATACATATTAGCATTCTGGCACATCTGCTGAAGTTTTTCATTTCAAAACAATAAAAGATCACAAACTTAGCTCAGATTCCCCCGTTCCCTTTCCTGCTCCCATCCATCCCCACAGGAAGACACTGTACGTCTTTTATTTCCAATGTTTCTATACTTCTGCTCTACATATGTAAATGACAGGCAATGTATCTAATTTAGATTTTCAATTAATTTTAAAAGACAGCTAATGATGTATGATGGCTTTCATTTTGCACTTTTATCGCTAACATTCTGAGATGTTTGTGTCAGTAGTAAAGATCAAGTTTATTCGTTTTGAACGTTCATCATCAGTATATATTGTATCTGTTCCCTTATTGATGGACATTTCATTTAGATTTTTCTCCTTTTTTTTTTTTTAACTATTAACAGCTACAGTGGCAATCCTCATATGTATATTTTTATATACCACAGTTTTTCTCAGACGGTAGTTCCCCTGGGTGGTGGTACTAGCCCTGGTGGGCATTTTGGAATTTGTGAGGCATATTTAGTTATGACTGATTGGAAAGGGAGTCGTGGAGTTTGGGACGCTAGGTATTCTGTAATGGATGGAACGGTCTCAAGTGAAGAATTACCCTGTATGCTGTACAGCTTTTGAGTGTCCCACAGGGTATTCATTTATAATTATCTGGGCCTAGAACTTAACTCTATTTTTCGTATTAACATAATGTATTTTTTGGCACAGTTTAATATAGTAAAATTTCCAGGAATGTAACTCTAATGTAAATCAAGGGAAAATTATACTAATTTGTGGTTTGGAACTTTAACAAGAGTTGTTCCTCACTCTAGAAAAATCACATAACCGAAGGCAGCACAGCTCGTGGTATTTGAGCTGCCAGTACAACACACCTGCATAGACTGCGTTCGTAGCGTTTGCATTTGTGGTGATTCTAAGTTTAGGTGCGAGCATCTGACTACTGTACTTCATTATGTATTCTAGTGTAGTCAGCCTGAACATTTGTGTATTTAAACATATGCTATTTCATCATAAATTACTTACATTTAAAATTGGCTTCTGAATATGATACAGAGTAGAGGTTGGATTTTATTATTTTCCGGTTGGATAATCACTCATCCCACCACCGTCTCTGCAGTCCTCTACCCAGTGAAATCACACAGCCACCTCCTTCCTGTATGAGGTTCTCACAAATGTGCAGATCTGTTTCTGGGTTCTGGATTTGATGCCACTGGTCCATGTGTCTTTGAGCCATCATCACGCTGTTTTAATTACCTTGGTTTCATAATGTATCTTGTGGCAGTTGGTAACAAGAAAGGCAAGTTGCCATCCTAGTTCTCAAAATTCTTCTGGCTATTCTTGGGTTTTTACTTTTTCGTATGCATTTAGGATTTGTTTTCGTGTTCCACAAAAAAAGTGCTTCAGATTTTGGTTAGAATTGCATTAAATTTATAGATCAAGGAAAATTGAGATCTTTTCATTGAACTGTCCCATCTAGGCACGTGGGTTTTTCCTGTATTCAAGGCTGCTCTGTCCAGGTACTTTTCAAGTAAAATGTCTTTGAATAAAGTTTTGTAATTTTAGCTATAAAAAATCTTACAAATCTTTTGTTATATTTGTTCATACTTATACACATATACAGATATATCTTTTTGTCTTGGTTACTTTCTCATTGCTGGGACAAAATACCCAACACCCACAAGTTTAAGGAGGAGAGGTTTATTTTTTCCTCACAGTTTGTGGAAGTTTCAGCTCATAGATGGCCATTCCAAGGCAAGGAGGCATGGCAGGGGGGCATGGCAGCAGAGAAACAGTTCACGGGATGACAGGCAGAAGGCAGAGATAGTTCAAGGGAGGAGGAGAGCCAGCCAACTCTTCCTACCCGGCTTCACCTCCAAACACCACACCCAGCTATAAACCCATCAGTGAACTGATCAAGCGTATTACACACCTTCCAAACAGCCTCACCTACAAACATACAAACATATTAGTGGGGCATAATAGAAACCATAGCATCTTTTTACTATGAAAGATTCAAATATATTCTAAGAAAATATTATAGCGAACATCCACATATCCATCACCCAGCTTCAATAACTAGCTCATGACCAGTTTTATTTCATGTTAGCCCCCTTCAAATTCCTACACACAGTTTCTGTTACTGGTAATGTTTTGTATTTTCATCTGTACATATGTGTACTATAAAAAATCTTCAATGTTTAAAAAAAGAACTTTTTTATTGAATGTCACATATTCAACCTGTTCAAATTTCTCTAGTCATAAAAGGTTTTTTACAAGTGCTTTGCTTGAATCAGACTCAAACTGGGTGGATATATTGCATTTGGCTGATAGGCCTCTTAAGATTCTTTAAACTTTCCAATGAAGTGTAACACAGAGATAGAAAGGTATACAAGTCCTAAATGTGTGGCTAGATACGGTTCCCAAAAATGAGCAAAATCAGGTTAGTACTACAAAGATCAAGATAGCAGTACTACAAGTCCTAAATGTGTGGCTAGATACGGTTCACAAAAATGAGCAAAATCAGGTTAGTACTACAAAGATCAAGATAGCAGTGTTACGGCTCACTTCTAGATGTCTTCCCAAAGCTTCGTGCGCTCACAGGTGGGGCTTTTCAGAGTTGGCTGGATCTTGGGTGAATAATACGAGATTAAAGGCACGTGGTACTAAATCCATTGATTAGTGTAGTTTTGGTTGTGGATAATGGGAAGGTTCACCATGGGGGTGCGTGGCGCCACTCAAAACGCTTGTAACCTGGGTGGGATAAAAGGGAAAGGAAGGCTGCTCATTCCTGCTGCCTCCTGCCTGTTCTGTTATGGACTGTTTCTCCTCTGAGGTACCCCTCTGCCATGCTAACCTGCCTTAGAACCAGCCAACTATGGACTGAAACCTCTACAAACTATGAAATGAAAGAAACCTTTCCTCCCTTAACTTGTGGGTGTAGGGTATTTTGTCTCAGTGACGAGAAAAGTAACTAACACAATTAGCACACCAAAACTCCTAGTCACCGTGTTCTGCAGGGTAAGCATACTCCTGACTTCTCAGCCACCCAAAGTAGTTTGGCCTGTTTTTCAAACATTATATAAATGCATCTTTTTTACTTAATATCTGTGAAAAAAGTACCTATATCATTGGATATAGTAATAGGCTCTCTCATTTCTTTATACTATTGTGTTGATTAATGAATAGATTGTATGTATAATACCACACTTTATCGATTCTTTTGGTGGATATGTGGGTTATTTCCTTTCATAACTTTTCAAAAGGTTTGCAATGAGTTATTGTTTATTTATTTGTTTATTTTTATTAGCACATGCCTTCATTTTTATTAGCACATTCCTCATGTGGAATTGGTACATAACACATCTTAATGTACATAACACATCTTAATTCCTTTTCTCATCTCCTTTCTCTCCCCTTCTTAACACATCTTAATTCCTTTTCTCATCTCCTTTCTCTCCCCTTCTTCCCCCTCTCTTGTATGTCCTTCCAGATGAATGGGTAAAGAAAATACAGCATTTACACACAATGGAGTACTACACTGCCATAAATAAAGATAAACTTGAGTCATTTGTAGAAAAATAGATGAACTTTTGGACCATAATGTTAAGTGAAATGAATTGACATATATGTTTAAAGATTGCATGGTTTCTCTTACATGAGAAACCCAATACTATGTAAAGTGCAAAATAAAATATAGGTAATAGGAAGTAGGGAGATACTCTCAAATGGGAAGGAGCAGTGAATTTCTGTACGTGTCTTTTGAGTCTGTGCATTTCTGTCAGAAATACACCTAAAAATAGAAGAGGTGGATCTAGGGTGTGTGAATATTCAGCTAATCAATATTACCAGGTCTTCAAAGCAATTGTAACAGTTTATACTCTTACCAGCAGTGGATGAGGGTTCTATTTATTCTTTGTGTTTGCTAACCCTTTGTATTGTCTGTTGTATTCATTTTAACTATTTTAGTGGATTATAGGGGTACTAAATTTTGATTTCTATTTGCAATTTTTTGATAACTAAGTTGAGCTACATTTCACATATGGGTCATTCAGATGTTTTTGTCAATATTTGTACTGTTTTTTTTTTCCTCTCTTTTTTTTGGTACTGGAGATTGAACCTAAGGGTACTCTACCACTGAGCTGTATCCTCAGCCCTTTTATTTTTTATTTCAAGACAAGGTCTTGCTGAGTTACCCAGACTGGGCTTAGATTTGTGATTCTCCTGCCTCAGCCTTCCTTAATGCTGGGACTGCAGGGATGTGCCACCACACTTGGCTGTTGTTGTTTTTATTTGTTTTAACTATCAGATTTGATAGAAGTATACGAAAATCTTCCACTAAAGTTCTGAGTGTGTTCACTTACTGTAGTGCTTAGGTCAATTTCAGCTTTGTATATTTTAAGCCTTCACTGTTAGGTTCCTATTTGTTTGAAGTTGTATCTTTTTCTAAATTTTTTCTTTGGTGACAGTTCTTATTAATATTCTTCAAAATCATTTATATTTTTCTTAATACTTACAGTGCTTTACCAGCTATTATTTTAACTTTTTAAATGGTAGTAAAAAAAACATACAAAATTTATTATCTAAACCAATTTTAGGTATTTGGATTAGTAGTGTTAAGAATATTTACATTTTTCACTAGAGACGTGGCTCAGTGGAAGAATATTTACATTTTTGTAAAACAGATCTCCAGAACTTTTTCATCTTACAAAACTAGAACTCTGTACCTATTGAACATTTCTTTATTCCCCTCTTCCCCTGGTATTTGCTTTGTTAATATGTGCTTTTGTGTGTTTTTAAACTTTATTTTCACTCTCTCTCTCTCTCTCTCACTACACTTTTTGTGTATCTTTTACAAAGAGCTGTTTTTATTAAAAAAAAATGAGAGCCTTTCACTAGTCTGTTTGCATTCACTGTGACTGTTGTATTTGGCTTTATATTTCTTTTTTTTTTTTTTGTCTTTTTGAGACAGGGTTTCACTATGCAGTTCAGGCTGGCCTTCAGCTCACTTTGTAGCCCACGCTGGTCTCGAACTCACAACGATCCTCCTGCCTCAGCCTCCCGAGTGCTGGGATTACAGGTGTGAGCCACCACGCCCGGCTATATTTCAATCTTGTTTTGTATTTTTATTTTCTTTGCTTTGTTCTTCCCCAATTCCCTCATCTGTTTCTTCCTTTCCTTTTTTTCATTGTACTTGTGTGAAAGTTATTCATTCTATTTCTTTTGTTTGTATTTACCTACATTTAAAAAAAAAAGCAACATGTATACATAGCTTAATAAAACCCTGGTGGGTAATCACTAATTCTCACCTCCTCCAGAGTTAGACAATGTCTGTAGACTGCTTTGAGTCTGAACTATTCTTTCCCTTCTTCCATGTGACTATTGAGTAATATTTCAATTCTTCCTTATTTGCTAACCCCTAAAAAAAGTAGTCATTATTACTATTCCAGGAATCTCCATAGACAACATTGGCTTATGTAATAGCCCCTTACACTCCTGCTTGTATCTCACACCTCCTCCATTGGCTCATTTCCTTCTTGCTGAAGTGCATCTCTGAAGAGCTCTGAAAGGGATATTGAGATGTAAACTCCATGTCAGTCTTCCATGTCTACCAACATCTTTCTTTTATGCTTCCTCTTAAAGGACTCTTACCTGCCCACCTGCAGTAGTACCTTAACAGAGGTTTTGGTTTGATCTCTGCTGGGATAGAACGGGTTTCTGTCTTTCAGTCTAGTTTTCATGTCAGTGGATTTCAATGCCACCTTGATAATGTAATTAGAACCCTAAACTTGCCAGTGATTCAAATTTCTTTTGGGTTAGTACTTTTGTTTGTGGTTTTTCACCCATGGTCAGAAGCACTTGGCCAGCTTTCTTCCAACTCCTTAGCAAGTTTTTCTGATCCTATTTCAAAAACCAGGTCAGCCTTTGCGACCCAGCATGATGCATTGTTCGCAGCCCCATTTCTGCTCATTCTGGGCCTGAGACCTCATCGGACCAGGCCAGGAGCCCCTGGCGGGGATATACCTGGCACCAGGACCCCCGGACACCCCTGAGCTCAGCTCTTGCTTACACTGAGGCTGAGTTACGGTTTTGCTCAGAGAACTTGAGGATTTTCCTTCACTGGTCTTTATATATTAGATGTTTAAATTCTGTTTCATTGAGCATTTCCAGGTGTTTACTCTTGTGTGGGGCACTCCTACTGCTAGCCCTGTCCAGCACGTTACTTGGAAGTTACTCATCTTTCTGAACCTTGATGTGATTTTGTTATTCCCTCACTTGACTTGCAGACTTGGTGGCACTACTTCCTTTATTCATTCAACAAATATTGATTGCACATAATTTCTGTGCTACAAACTGGGAATATGTACTAGGGTGAGGAAAATACAAAATTTTTGCCCTTATGAGTTTATTGTCCTAGAGAAAGAGAAAACAAACATCAGCAAGTGAATAAAAAATGCTAAAGGTAGGGGCTAAGGGCAGCTTGGTGGTAGAGTACTTGCCGCGCACGTGTAAGACCTTGAGTTCAATCCCAGCGCTGCAAAACAAAACACTGTCTTGGTTCCGGCTGCACTTTGTTTACCGGAGTGTCGGGTGGATGGCTGTTTGTGGACAGCCTTCTCCAGCACGCCTTCAGCTTCTACCGGACACGTCTACCTTTACTGTCCTTGACTGGTCACACACTGCTTTACAGGGGAGGTATGGGATGTATGTTGACCAAATAAATGTAATTTTTTTTCTTTTTTTAGCAGTTGATGTTTAAAGCTTCTTTTTCAGTGACTTTGTAACAGACCTTCTCATCAATAATGTTTTCATGGCACTTAAATAATCAAAGTAGAGAAAAACAGCAACCTAAGTAAGAATGTGTTTGCTTAGGAATCATCCCTGATATAGAAAAGGAAAATCAAGGGCGGTACTGTAGCTACTCGCTGTTACCCTGTGGTGTGTTGAATGGTGGCTCCCCAAAAGATAAGTGCAAGCCAAGTGTGGTGGTGCACACCTGTAATCCCAGCATTCAGGAGGCTGAGGCAGGAGGATCATTGTGAGTTTGAGGCCAGCCTGGGCTATGTAGTGAATTCAAAGCTAGTCTGAACTACCTAGAAAGACCCTGTCTCAAAAAAAAAAAAAAAACAAATAAACAAAAAAAAATCTCCAAAACAACACAGCAAAACAAAAGATAAATCCGTATTCTAACTTCCAGAATCTGTGAATGTGGCCTTAACTGGCAAAAGAGTCTTTACAGATGTAATTAATAATCTGGTGATAAGATCATACCGGGCTATTGTAGTAGACTTTAAGTCCTGTGAAAAATACGCTTTTAATGGACAGACAAGAAGAAAACTGAGAGAAGGCCATAGAGATGGAGATAGAGACAGATTGGAGTTGTGAGTCACAAACCAAGGAGCACCTACAGCCACCAGAAGTGGAAGAGACCAGGAAGGTCCTCCTAGGTCCTTGGAGAGCTCGCCCTACCCACATCTGTATTTTAAAACAGTGACAGGATGAATTTCTGTTGTTGCAGGGCACAAATGAGGAAGCAACCCCGGCCCCTTTGCAGTTAGGCTGCACTGCCACCTGTAACATGGCTACGATAATACCTTCCTCAGGAGCTTCTTGCCATGATTTTATGGGACATATTTATAAAGTATTTAGCATAAAATAAATGTCCAAAAATATTGATGACTGTTCTTCCTCTTCTTTAAGGACTGGGTATTTTCTCCCTTTTGTGAGTAAGAACTCTGACAGCACAGTGAAAATTCCTGTCTTGGGATCGCCTGGTGAGTCCAAGTCCACACTATGAATTTAACTCGTGAGCTTCAGCTGCTGCTTTGGCGCTGGAGCTCCCAGCCCTGGCACCTTCTGCCAGTCCCGGTGAGGGTTTTGTAGCAGGCAGAGTTCAGCTTTCCACTGTGGGCAGGGGGAAGAAGTCAGACTGGAA
>RJWT010032252.1:0-14180 GCA_004365215.1 Cuniculus paca | reverse complement strand
TTGACCCAGACCTCTGGATTTAGAGGTTTGCTTTGCCTTTATCAGTGTGGCTCTGAGGATGTTTTTGGTTCTCTGGGCAGGTCCAGGAGGCTGTTTTCCTGACACATTTTGCTTTTCAGTGACCTCTGTTCACAGTTCATGACTGCATGACAGCAGAGGTTCTCTGAGGTTGAGGGACAACAGCAGTTTGAGTGCTGGGACGTGGCTGGGCTTTTGCTCTGGAAAATGAGCCCAGAATGAAGACTTAGGAAAGTTGCAGGGCGGAGGACCCGTTCTTCTGGGCTGGCTGGTGCCACCAAGTGCGCCTCCTGCCTCAGGAGAGGGATGTGGGGGTTTCCTGGGGGCAGGGAGCTGTGGTCCCCTGACAGGCATTGTGCCACACTGTCAGGAACCATCCTTCAGGCCGATTAGAAAATGATGAAAGTTGTTCCTGCTTTGTAAGCAGAGTCACCTGCAAGAGTCACAGCTTGAACAAGATGTGTGACATTGTTTCTCAGGTACATCATCAAGATCTGCTAGGTCAACTTGGCCCCCAAGGGGACCCAGGCTCTTTCCAGTTCTCTGTCTGCCCTCTTTAAGCTTTGCAGTTCATTCTCATGCTCTAAGTCGATAGTTAGAGCTCCAGCCACCACATCTAACTTCTAATCAGTCTGACAGAGAAAAAGGAGGCTATATTTGCTTATTTATTTATTTAGGATTTTTTGAAGACAGCGTCTTGCTGTGTAGTTCAGATTGGCCTTGAACTCACTATACACCCCAGGCTGGCCTTGAACTCATGGTGATTCTCCTGCCTCAGCCCCCAGGGTGCCACCACATTGGCTATACCTGCTTTTAAGTAGACTTCCTGGAGCTGGGCATTGTGGCACACACCTGTAATCCCAGGACTCTTGAGAGGCTGAGGCGAGGCAGGAGGACTGTAATTTCAAGCGCAGCCTAGGCAATTGAGTGAGTGACTTAGCAAGACCCTGCTTCAAAATTTTAAAGAGGAGTTGGGGAGTTGGGAATGTAGCTCTGTATCAAGGATCTGGATTCTGTCTCCAGTACTGGGTGGGAGGGAGGCAGATTTCCTGGGCATGTAGCTCGGTGACACAGCACGTATCGTGTTTAGTATGCCTGAGGCACTGGTTCAGTCCTGTACTGGGAGACACTCACATACATGTGGGCACACAGATGCACAGATGGACAGACAGGCAGAAGAATCATATTTTACCTCTGCTTACATCTTATTGGCCAGAATTTAACCAAGTTGAAGGCCAAGTACAAGAGAGGCTGGAAAATTCAGTCCTTTAGTGGGGTACTTTAGTGCTGCTCAGAATAAATTTGGGGTTTGGTGGCTGAAGGAGAGAAGGAGCCTTGAGTTAGGGTGAGCAGCCAGCTCAACATCTTGATTAGAGTGAGATGGATTGAGGATCTGTGCCAGGGTGAAGCCTTGGGGTGCGTGCAGAGTTTCTGGTCAACAGTGTCCAGTTGGGCAGGGTTTGTGAGTCAGATTTCTGTGGGTCTGGAGACAGAGGGACACATGTCCATCACTGTGAAAATTCAGAGGGCATTGGAAAAGCAGCTTGGTCTTTGTGCAGTTGTGTAATCAGTCCGACAGCCCTCTCTTGACTGGCACTAGCATGGGTCTACACTTTCAGGAAGGGAAAGTGGGCTGAGCCATGAGAACCAGCCTGTGTCCCTGTTCTGCCCTTTCTTCTCAGTCAGTCTGAGCCTGCTTTACTCATCTGTAAGGTGGGATAGTGACAGATTCTCAACCCATAAGTAGGTGAGGAGAGTTTAGCAGCCTTTGTGTAAGCATTAGTTTACTTCAGCGTCCCAGTCACCTAAGGAGTGAAGGTGAATTGGAAAGATAAGGTCATCCAGGCGTGGTGGTACGTGCCTGTAATCCCAGCACTGAGGCAGGCTGAGGCAGGAGCATCACAAGTTAGGGGCCAGCCTTGACTATTTTGCAAGACTTTGTCTCAGTATAAACATAAAAAGGCTAAGCACCATATAGCAGAGAACCTCTGGGTTTGATCCTTAGTACCACCAAGAAGGGAAGGGGGAAGGAGGGAGGGAGGAAAGGAGAAAAGGAAGCAAGGAAGGAAGAAAGGAAGAAAGGTTGGATTTAGGGTATCAGCCAGTTCTTTCTCAAGGCTCAAAATAAAATTGGTGATGTTAGCCAAGCGTGGTGGCTCATGCCTATAATCCCAGCACTTGGGAGGCTGAGACAGGAGGATCGTGAGTTCGAGACCAGCCTGGGCTACAAAGTGAACTCAAGGCCAGCCTGAACGGCATAGTGAGACCCTGTCTCAAAAGCACAAGGGCCGAGGATTTAGCTCAGTGGCCTAAACCCCTGTCTGGCAAGCATAAGGTTGTAAGTTTATTCCCCGTTGGTGATGTTGAGCAAGAGTCTAGGCAGAGCCCCATCTCCTGATCCCTTGGATCTAATGTTCTTTCTGATGTACCGTGGAGGAACCAAATCCACTCTTGCTTGCTTTCTCCCCTAGACCTGCGGTTTTTTCCTCTTTACTGTTGCTTCCTTCCCCTCAGTGAAGTGTTTTGAAGGCTTTCTCATCTCAAGATGAATCTCTTGCCTCTAGGTGCCTGGCGCTTGAACCTGTCCTTTCTCTTCTCAGAGCCAAGCACGGTGACCAACCAAGTTGTCTATACCGAAGGTCTCACTTTTCTGCTCATCTGTGTGTGCTCACTCTGAGCGGGTTATAACTGATCTTTCCACTGGAAATGTTCCATATCCATGCCATGGTCATGTGCAACCTCAATAAAAAGTTATGGTTCTTAGCCGTAATCCTACTGCTCAGGAGACTGAAACAGAAGGATTGCTGTGAGTTGAGGCCGGCCTGAACTACATAGTGAGACCCTGTCTCAAAAAAAAAAAAAAAAAAAGTTGTAGCTCTTAGCCTGGTGTGGTGGTGCAGGTCTGTAATTCTAGTACTTTGAGAGGCTGAGGCAGGAAAATAAAAAGTTCAAACCCAGCCTGGGCAACTGAGCAATTTAGCAAGACCCTGTCTCAAAATAACCAATAAAGTCTGGGCATGGTGGTGTACTCCTGTAATCCCAGCACTCAGGAGCCTGAGGCAGGAAGATCCCTTGGGGTTCCAGGCCAGCCTGGGCTACAGAGTGAGACCCTATCTCAAAAACAAAACAAAACAAAACAAAACAGCATGGCTGGGGATGTTGCTCAGTGCAAAGATCCTGGGTACCAAAAGAAAGAGAGGAGAGGGAGAAAGAAACAGAAAAAAATTTGATTCTTATGTGACCTGAATGTCCCTAGTTCCTTGGGCTTC
The DNA here is from genome assembly GCA_004365215.1 of Cuniculus paca. Lineage (NCBI taxonomy): Eukaryota > Metazoa > Chordata > Mammalia > Rodentia > Cuniculidae > Cuniculus > Cuniculus paca. Next base: position 10,893 of record RJWT010032252.1, on the reverse strand, counting down.
TAGAGCTCATCCTATATGTTAACAAAGTCAGGTTCAGTATGGAAATATAGTGACACATGTAAGCAACACATTTCTGAGGATTTCCCTTCAGAGGTGCTGTGATAGTGGTGTCTTCAAACTCTGTTTCTCCCCAAACTCTTAGTCCTGTCCCCATATCTGAATCACCTGAAGGCTGTCATGTTCTGTCTCTCTTGTTTTTGAGACAAGGTCTCACATGTAGTCCAGGCTGACCTTGAACTCACTACGTAGCCCTGGGACTCTTGGCAATCCTCCTGCCTCAGCCTCCTGAGTGCTGGGATTACAGGCATGCACTATCACACTCAGCTTACCAAGCTTTCCCTGAGTTCCACCATCCCCCATTGAATGCACCCCTTTGTTTTTTTACCTGTGGACACTGCTCACTTTGTGCCACTTGGTGGAAGACACTATTGTCAAGTACAGGATAATCCTGGGAATTATAGAGTAGGAGAGAAAGCTCAGCAAATTGAACTTCAATTGCTGCCCCTTGCTGCCCTGGACTCTGACTAGCAGCCTCCCTTAGGCCACTGTCTCCCAGAGACAGAGCCCTGGGGCTTTCCCAATCTAGCAAGCACTCTACCACCAGGCCCCAGCCCCAGCCCTTTGGCTTTTCTATTTTGAAACAGGGTTTCATTAAGTCGCCCAGGCTGGGCTCAAACTTGCTATCCTTCTGCCCCAGCCTCCCAAGGAGTTGAGATTACAGGCATGCCCTACCCCTCGCCCTCCAGCATTAGCTTCTTTTAGACTCAAGGCCCACCCCAAAGTCCTCTTTCTGATGTCGCAAGGGCCGCACAAGAATAACTCATACTCTCCGTGCTGGGAGATTTCAGTTCCGCTTTGACTCAACTCTTCATCTCAGGTGAGGGCGAGTCTGTGGGTAGGAGTCAGTGCCCCCTGGGGAGTAAGGCAGCGCCCTAGGATGACTCACCTTCCACACAGAGCACAGGCGACAGCACTGTGGCCCCTCAGCCACCACCAAACCTGCAGGAATTCTGAAGCCTGCTTTTCTTCCACAGAGTCTGTGGTTTCAAAAAATCCCCTAGGGTTCCCTACCTAGCGGGTGCACCTGTGAGCGGAGCGCAAGGGGAAGCATTGTGCTTGGGTCATCCCACGCTCCCCTTCTGTCTCTGTGGCTTTTTATGTGACGTTTCTGTGGCGTCTGTGCCCCTCAGACCACACCTCCTGTTGTCACGTTCTCTGCCTGAGACAGTGTCACCGAGCAGCTCCGCCTCCCCTTCCATCTCCGAGCTTGGTTTTCCTGTCTCCAGGTGCTCGGCTAATGTCTTCCCCTCCGTAATTTTCACTGAAAATAATCACACACTAAACAAGGAGCAAAATCAAAGGCAGGTCCTAGGAAAGGGGGAGAGGTCTTTTGCAAATGGGAAAAGGATGAAGAGATGGAGGGGTAGGGGATGAGAAAAAGAAATGAGATGTGTTGTGCACACACATCAACTCCCCATGAGGAATCGGATCATTCTGGGTGGCAAAATTAAAATTAAAATTGAAAAAAAAAGTGTTAAAAAAAGGTAATATAAACCTGCTTGACAGTCCTGAATCATACACTTGAAACTGGGTAGGATGGGGCTGGGCCAGAGCTCAGTGGGCCAGCGCTAGCCTAACACATGGAAGGACCTGGGCTCCATCCCCAAGACGGGAGGAAAGGAGGGTAAGATGGTAAATTTAATGTTATGTCTCTTGTTGTTGTTGTTGTTGAACCATAATAGTGTGACGAGGAGAGAAGACTTCCTGAAGGTGTAGGGACATTACAAAGGGGAGGGGAGGGGAAAGGAGAGGAGGAGGTTGAAATTCTTAGAGGAGGAAGATGGCGGAGTGGTGAACAGCAGAAAAAGATCCTCTCAGAATTGGTGTCAGCTGGGCGTGGTGGCTCACGCCTGTAATCCCAGCACTCGGGAGGCTGAGACAGGAGGATCATTGTGAGTTCGAGACCAGCCTGGGCTACAAAGTGAGCTCAAGACCAGCCTGAACGGCATAGCGAGACCCTGTCTCAAAAACACGAGGGCCGGGGATCTAGCTCAGTGGCCTAAGCACCTGCCTGGCAAGCACAAGGTTGTGAGTTCAATCCCCCGTGCTGCAAAAAACAAAAAAAAAGAATTGGTGTCCAGACACTGGAATACAGCAACCTGAGGAGGAGAAGGAGGGAAAGGGGTCCCTGGGACCTATGAAGGACCGGAATCAAGAATTGAAGCCCACAGGAGAGCAACAGAGACCTCAGTGAAAAAGGAGGTGGCAAGTGGAACTTTTTCTGTGTCTGGACTCACCGAGTGGGAGGGGTGGCTTGAATCTGCAGATGAATGGTGACCGCTGGCGACCTCAAAGGCCTCCACAGAGAAGGGCATCAATGGAATAGAGCAGTGGATGTAATGGACTGCAGTGGCTGGTGAGCTATTTGGGTTCAGACATCCCCCAAGAGAGGGAGATTGACCAACTGGGCTTGGAACTCAGAGCAGCAACAGGCTGCTCCATCTAGAAGTTTCTAGTGTCTGGGTGAGGTGGAACCAAGTTCAAGTTGGCAGGAAGTCAGGGAGCCGAGTTTAAGCTGCCAGGAGGCACACAGAGTGTTACAGGCTGAACAAATCAGGTTCCAGCCTCAAAACCAGAAATCAACCTGAATTTCAGTGGAACTAAAGATGCAGGCTCTCTGGGATTATCTGCTACCCTGCCATAAATCTACAGATGACTTGCTGGGATTAATCAACACACATCTGGACTCTGTCTGCCCCTTCTGTCTACCAATGACAGCAGAGACATACCTTGAAGTGGACATTATTGTCTTAGTTTCTTTTTTTCTGTTTTTTTTTTCTGTTTTGTTTTGTTTCTTGTTTGTTCTCATTTTTATGTGAGTGTGAACATTGTTTCTACTTTTGTTATTGTTCTGTTTTGCTCTTGTTTTTCTTTCTTTTTTTTGCGCCACCAGGGATTGAACTTACAACCCTGCGCTTGCCAGGCAGGTGCTTAGGCCACTGAGATAAATCCCCAGCCCTTGTCTTTTTGAGACAGGGTCTCACTATGCTGTTCAGGCCTGGCCTTGAGCTCACTTTGTAGCCCAGGCTGGTCTCAAACTCACAACAATTCTCCTGTCTCAGCCTCCTGAGTGGTGGAATTACAGGTGTGCACCACCAGGCCCAGCTGTTTGTATTTCTTCCTTCTCTCTTTCCTTCCTGTCTTTTTCACCAGTTTTCCAAAGTTTGTGCATCTTCCTTGGTCCTTCAGAATTGCTTCTAATCTTTTCCTCTTCTTCTATTACTCTATTTTTCTCCCTAACTTCTTTTAAATTTTCTCTCCTGCAGGTAAAATTGCCATATAAAGACATATTTACTGTATATAATTTTCTAGTTTGTTTAACCACAAATCTAGTGCACACGATTAAAGTGGCAAACTACAGACTGTCATTTTCCAGGCTGTGTTTGATGCTGTTGTTATAGCCTATTGTACTACTTTAACCAAGGTAACATAATTGTTCTAATCAGTTGTTCTTCCTGGTATACCAAGACTGAGATTGCATAAGGATCATAAATAATACTATAGGCCAGTGCCAGAGAACCAGGAAATAGGCCAAATAGGCAGCAACTTCTCATCCCCAATAAATTGAAGAGGTAGGATGTTGCAACAGACTCAAAACCCAAAACCAGCTACACCTGGAAGACATCGCTGAGTAGTCATTTCCTAAGGGTTCTAAAGACTAGCAATAAAACTATTCATTGTAAGCAATTTACAATCATCAATGCAGAAATTAAACTAAAAAAAGAAAGAGAAGAAAAGAAAATGAGAAAACACTGAAGCAAGATGCAACCCCAGACTTCCAGCCCACCAAAGGTAAACCCAGGGGTCAATGAGGTGGAACAGTTCGAAAGCCTCCCATCTGGTCTCTCTGAAGTGTTAACAGTGGAAGTAACAAAATGGATGAACAAGGCTCTAGAAAAAAAAAATCAAATCAGAAATAATTTCTCAATTAACTACAGAGACAGTGATCATAATGAAGGATATAGTTAGTGACTAGAGCAGATACAGATTTTAATAAATAGGGGAGCTAAGAAAAATGATAGAAACTGTGACTGTCCAACATAGGAAAGAAATGGAATCTATGAAACTGATTCAAACAGATATCTAGGAGATTAAAAATTCCACTGAAAGCATATGCAGCAGAATGAGACAATGTGAGGACAGAATGTATGATATAGAAGACAAGATTGCAGTTACCAATCATGAAAAGAAAGATTTTCTAGCCAGGCCTGGTGGCGCATGTCTGTAATCCCAGTACTAGGGAGGCTGAGATAGGAGGATCATTGTGAGTTTGAGACCAGACTGGGCTAGAAAGTGAGCTCAAACTGTTGTTAAAAACTTAATTTGTGAACTATGAAAGATAACATGTCAGCCATCCCTGAGGACTGAGTTGGTGTTTTGTGGTATCAGGCCAGTGTTCTGGACTTTGGTCTTTTTAGTGCCTGTCAAGATAACTTGATGGGCTGCATTTCCCCTCTGTAGTAGTAGTCTCATGTTCTGTCTGTTATGTAGTTGATCAGTGAATTTTGTATAGTTTTGTTTTGTTTTGTTTTGTTTTTTGGCAAGGCAGGGTCTTGCTATAATATAGTTCAGCCAGGCCTTGAACTCACTTTGTAGCCCAGGTGGCCTCGAACTCAGGGGTGACCCTCCTGCTTTAGCTTCCTGAGTGCTGGGATTACAGGTGTGCGCCACCATGCCTGGGTTATTTTCTGGCTTATTTTCTTGTATTCTTAACGGTTTGTTAAGATATCAGTGATGTGTTCCCCCCATGCACTCTATTTTTATTATTGTTGTTTATTATTGTTTTGTGATTTTGGTCACTGGGGGTTGAACTGAAGGCCTTCATACTGAGTAACACCCCCCCACCCCCGCTTTTTTTTTTTTTTTTTTTTTTTTTTTTTTTTTTGAGTTAGGGTTTTCTTTTGCATTTGAGGTTGGCCTTGGGTTTATTTTATAGCCCAGGCTGGTCTCGAACTCCAAAAAAAAAAAGAAAAAAAAAAAAGAAAGTGAGCTCAAGGCCAGCCTGAATGGCATAGGGAAACTGTCTCAAAAAGACAAGGGCTGGGGATCTAGCTCAGTGGCCTAAGCACCTGCCTGGCAAGCACGAGGTTGTGAGTTCTATCCCAGGTGCCAAAAAAAAGAGAAAGATTTTCTTTTTCTTTCTTTTTTTTTTTTTTTTTTTGTCTTTTGCAGAGAGGGTTTCACTATGCAATTCAGATTGGCCTTGAACTTACTTCGTAATCCAGGCAAGACTCATATTCACCGTGATGCTCCTCCCTCAGCCTCCCAAGTACTGAAATTATAGGTGTGCACCACCATGCCTGACCATGCAAAGCAAGATATTTGAAAAATAGTAAGGGTCCATGAAACATCAGTCCAACAGCTGCTAGATGATGCAAAGAAGAATAACATGAGATTCCTCAGAGTCAATGAAAAAGCAGGAGTCAGCATAAATGACATTAAAAAAAAAGCAAAAAAACATTTGTTCACAGAAGTAATAATAGAAAACTTTCCAAGTAGGGAAAAAGCATTTGACATACAGATAAGTGAGGCATATAGAACTCCAATTAGCCATGTTTTAAAAAAAAAGTCTACAACAAGGCATATAATAGTCAACATTCAGAAATTCAACACAAGAACAGAAAAAAGCTGTTAGAGAAAAGAAACAAATCATCTATTAAGGAAAGCCCATCAGAATCACAGCAGACTTCTCAACACAAACTTTCAATAAAGGGGAGCCCTAAAAGAAAACCTCCAGCTCAGATTGATGTACCCCAAGAAATAAGATACTTCCATGAAATTTTTAGAGGGGCAACTAACAAACTGGTTTTCAACTCCATTTAATAAATATTTAGTATTTGGAGAGCCAGTGGTGGTGGCACACACCTATAGCACATTGCATTGTTACTGCTTTCTCCAATTAACAACGTGGGTTGGGGTTATGTAAATTTCTGACTCTTGTTTTGTTTTGGATTTTTCTGGCACTGGGGATTGAACCCAGGACCTTCACACTGAACTGCAACCTCCAGAACTTTAAAGACTTTCTTATTTTGAGGCAGGCATGGTGGCACATGCCTGTAGTCCCAGTGCCCACAGGCTGAGGCAGGAGGGTTGCTGCAAGTCTGAGGCCAGTCTGAATTACATAGCTAGACCCTGTCTTCAGCCAACGAACCAACGAACAAACAATATACCAAAAATTTCTTTGAGACAGAGTGTCTAAGTCACTAAATTGCCTAGGCTGGGCTTGAATTGCAATCCTTTTGCCTCAACCTCCCTGTGTGCTGGGATTATAGGATGTGCCACCGCACCAGCTAACTTTCTGCCTCTTACTGCTGGTGTTTCCTGGGCTCCCCTGTCATCCTCCTGCCCTTATTCCACAGCACACGGCTTTGCTGATCAGCCCCGTTTCTGGCCAAGACAGCTCCGAAGACCCAGCTCCCTCACAGGATGAGCTGTGGCCACCAAAACTCTACAGGGTCCTTTGTCCAGGGCCTTGGCTTCTGTCCCTTGCTTTTATGTTCCCTGGCAATGGCTCCTTGCTTCAGTATGTCCCTCTGCCCTCTGTTACCTGCTGAGTCCCTGGGTTTCATGTCCCCATACTTCTTACCACTCCTGACCCAGCCTGCTTGGAACCCAGCCATGGGCCCCTGCCTTCCCACCCAGCGCCCTTCCCACCCAGCGCCCTTTCCCACAGTCATTCTCCTTCACTGTGACTGGAGCAGTTCCCTCACGTGCAGCTTACACCCTAAGAGGAGAATGGGTGTGTGTGGGGGTGGGGGTGCTGTAGAACCTTCTGTGGCTCCCGTGGTCCCTAGATACCAACCAGCTCCTTCATGGGGAAGCCCTGTCACTTCTCCAGCTGCCCCCTCCTGATCACATTAAAAGCTTCCTGAGGTTAGAACCCAGGGCCTTCACACTAGGCTACACATCCAGCCCTTTTTTATTTTTTATTGTGAGACAGGGTCTTGCTGAATCACTAAATTGCTTGGACTGGCCTCAGAACCTCCTGCCTCAGTCTCCCAGAGTGCTGGGATTATTGGTGTGCAATAATCCTACACCTGGCCGGAGTTTCCCATTTTTAATTGCTCCTCTTCTGGGGTTTTCACCTTTGAGACCTGGAGTCCCACATTCATTCCCCAGCTATTGGTATAATTTTATTTTTATGTATTTATTTTTTGGTTTTTTGAGATAGCATCTCACTATATAGTTCAAGCCCTGAACTTGCTGATCTTCCTGCCTCAGCCTCCAATGTACTGGGATGACATGGGCCACCACACTTGGCTCTTGGTAGTTTTTTTTTTGGTACAGTTTTGATTTCATTTTAGACCTCATCTCTCCTGCTGTGGAAGATACTTCCTGCACCTCTGGTTTACATGCACATCCTGGTTGGTCCCTGGGTGCCTTGGACATGTCCCAGCACCCGGTGACACCTCATGTTTTGCAATGAGTTAGGTCAACTTTGACGTCTTCCCCTTGGGCCATGCTGGTACCGTACCTGAGCTAACACATATCCGGCTCTGGAACTCTGGTGCTGTAAACCTTGGGTGAATTCACAAGTGGGTGAGTGGAAGGGCAGGACTCTGAGAGCCTCAGGCTTCTGTTGATCTCAGTTGCCAGGTGTCTGGTGACTCGGAGCCTTGGGCTCTGGGCCTGGGACTGGCCCAGGGCACCTGGAGCAATACCAAGAATGAGACAGATGCTTCCAAGGCAGGGCACGATCAGATACCAAGGCACCTGCGCCCCAGAAGAGCTGGGACCCAAAGGAACAGGTCACCAAGCCCAGGTGACTCAGACGGGGCTGGGCCCCAAGGCTCGGGAAGGGAGCTACCAGGTAAGATACCGAGCAGCTGAGGCTGTGCCAGGGGGCCAAGCACACAGCTCAGATCCTTGGATGGCTCAGCAGCCGGCAAGGTCTGCGGTTTCCTAGGGAAACTGAGGGCCACGCAAGCTGTAGCGTGATTTGGCATAGGACCTTGGACTTTATGAGGCCAGATGGCTGCACTCACATGTCCTGGCATTGCAGGTCGGGCAGCTGGGGGTCTCGGCACGACTCAGTGCCAGGGTAGGGACAGTCTGGGAGTTAGAAGAACATAGAGCCAAGGCCTGGCAACAGGTCCAGAGTCTGGGGTCATTGGTTCTCCAAGTCAGGTTAAAGGAGTTGAGAAGACACCAGGAGGGCCCAGATGGCTGGAGCCTGGGTCCTTTGAGAGCCAGGATCTGGTCTTTCTCTGCTGTGTCCACATGGCCTGTCACTACCTGGGTCAGGGCTCACTGGGTCAACCCGAACGCCAGGCATAGGGGCTACTTGGAGGACTGGCTGGATGCAGGGCTGGAACACCGGGAGAGATCCAGGGCGAGAACTGGAACCATACAGTTTTTAGTTTATTTGCCAGGATTTATATGTAAGTGAAGAAATGATGGTTAAGGAATCCTAAGGAATGAATGTTTAAGGTGTCTGGGTACTGAGTGGAAGGTACCTTTTGTCAGTAGCTGAGTGGTCAGCACCTGGACCCTCCTAACCCAGCTATGAAAGGAGGCACTGGCCAGCAATGCCCATTGCTACATAGACCTGGACCCAGGAGGGGGCTGCAGGGAAGCCAAGGGTCCAGGAGGCCTAGTCTCCCTTCCCATTTGAACATTTTTTTTCCTGTTTCCCAATATCTGTTATACATTTTGGTCCTTATTTACACTTTCGGTTTCTCACACCTGAGAAAGAATGTGGTATAAGGGCCGGGGACCTAGCTCAGCGGTCTAAGCGCCTGCCCGGCAAGTGCAAGGTCGTGAGTTCAATCCCTGGTGCTGCAAAAAAAAAAAAAAAAAGAAAGAAAGATGTGGTATTTCACTTATGAGTATGGTCTCAAGGTGCATCCATTTATCTAGAAACATCTCAACTTTATCCTTCTTTATGGTTGACTAGTAGTTCATTGTATAAAAAAGACACATCTTTATCTACTCACCAGTTGATGGTCATTTGGGTTGTTTCTAAGATTTAGAGATTACAAACTGCCACTATAAACATGGGTGTGCATAAGTCACTGTGGTATGATGTTTTTAACTCTTTCAGGAAGATACAAGAAGGGGATTAGCTGGGTTGAGTGGAACATCTAATCCTAGTTTTTTGAGGAATCTTCACACTGATTTCTACAGTGTTTGCATCAGTCTACACTCCCACCAACAGTGGAGAAGGGCCTAAGTTCTTTCTGTTCTGAGCAAAGAATTGGTCAAGACAAGTGCTCAACTGTAGTCAAGTTTTACTAAAGGCAAGAAAAGAAACAGGCTCTTCAGAGTGAGTTTGGGTCAAGCAAAAGTAGGAAAAGAAGTATACTCTACTGCATGAGGGCAGCCACTATGCATGAGTGAACACAGATGGAAAAACTCAGTGACAACTGACCTTTTTGTGTCACCCTCAGGCTGACATCAGGTCTAGGTTGTCCTATTGAAAACCTGCTCACCTGGAATGGTGGCACATTTCTGTAATCTCAGCACTTGGGAGGCTGAGGCAGGAGGATTGCTGTGAGTTTGAGGCCAGCCTGGGCTACACAGTGAGCTGAACTACACAGGGAGACCTTGTTTTAAAAAAAGCACACACACTCAAACAAACAAACAAACAAACCACAAAAATGAAGCACACAGAAAAGGAAAACCTGCTTGAGTTCTCGGGAGAAGTCCACGGCAGCACTTTGGCAACTGTTCTGCACATGTGTCCTGAGATTTCGTAATTAACAGATCACGCCTACTTGCCCAGGAAGTGTTCGCCATGCCCTAATGACCATGTATTGATCACTTCCCACTTGTCCAACTATGTCGCTTAATTCTTTCAAAATGCTATTGGCCAGGAAATCCAGTATTATTATCTCCAAAAGGGGAAGCCAAGGCCCGGGAAGGTTAGTGGCATGCCAGAAGTTATATACCTAGCAAATGACTTGAGTGAATTGAGGTCTGATGAGCCCCAGCCTCTTGCTGTGGGAACAGGCTCCCTACTAAGGTGGTGGTCATAGGCAGCTCTGGGACTTGGTTTTCTTGTCTGGAGCATGGGGTGTTGGGAAGAAGAGTGTCCTGTAAAGAAATGAAAGGACACAGCGAGAAACTGTAAGATGTACTCACTCCAGGAGTGGGGTTGCCTGATTTAGCAAATAAAGTCCAGGATATCCAGTTGAATTCGAATGTCAGGATAATATGTTAAAGTTTTGCACTACACGGGACATGCTTGTACTAAACAGTATTTACTAGCCGGGCGTGGTGGCTCAGGCCTGTAATCCCAGCACTCGGGAGGCTGAGACAGGAGGATCGTTGTGAGTTGGAGACCAGCTTGGGCTACAAAGTGAGCTCAAGGCCAGCCTGAAAGGCATAGTGAGACCCTATCTCAAAAAGACAAGGGCTGGGATCTAGCTCAGTGGCCTAAGTGACTGCCTGGCAAGAGTGAGGTCATGAGTTCCATCGCTGGTGCCACAAAAAAACAAAACAAAAAAAACAAAAAAACCCAGTATTTACTGCTTACTCCCATTTCACAGTGTGTCCTCAATTTTGTCTGCCACCCGGACCACACGAGGCTCCTCTGGGGATTTCACTCAGGGCCCTGGTCACTGCATACCTTGCCTTCTGCTCTGTGCTCCTCCTACCCTTTTCTCCTGGCCTCCCAGGACTCTCCCCCCTCTGAACTTTCTCCTAGTGAAGGCCGAAGCCTCGGTGTGGTTCTTGATCCTGCGGGCACCCAGGGCTGGGTCACGTGTGGTCCCTCATCAGGCAGGTCCCTCACTGGGCCATTTGGTCAAAGGTGGGCAGTTTCTTCTAGGTGAGCCCAAGGGCTCCTCCTAACCAGGCCCTGGGAGTCCAGGCCTTTGCAGCTAGGACTGT
>RJWT010032251.1:0-14172 GCA_004365215.1 Cuniculus paca | reverse complement strand
GGGGGGTGTCAGCAATTTCTCCACAATCCATGGTCATTTTTTATACCCAGGAACCTGGAGAAAAAGGGTTTACTCTCTCTCACTCTCTGTGCCTTCATTTCCCTCTCTCTGAATTCACTTACCAACTTTTACAGAAGACTCAGATAGGACATGTGGCCATCCCTGAGCCAATCACTATGACCAAGAAATGAGAAATCTGATCACAGGTTCTGATTAGGGGTTCCATCTTGAGACTTGGAAGGAGTGTGGCAGCTCCTTGCAGCTCATGACATGGTGGGGAGGGTTTTAGTGCTAGATATGTAAGAACAAGACTTTTTTTATGTTACTACTACAGATGTGGTCATTGAAGAAAAAAATATATATGAAGGTCCTGAGGACATGTAGTCATCAGTCTAAATCCTGTGAGGAGAATTTAGATGGCCATTTCAAGGGCAATGGTCACTTAACTTATGATTAAGAGATAGTTATTATTTCTTTTTAAATATACCCTTGCAAAAAAAAGTAAAAAGAAAAGAAAAGATCATCATAATCTTCTTCAGAAATGTGTACTCCTCCCTCTGCTCTCTAGAGCTGATATTTAGGTCTTTTCTTTGTACATCAGTTACTGTTTATTTGGGATTCATGTGTTTCTTTGACCTTCTGTGCAAGGTTGATGGATGAGTTTTTAAGCATCTTTAAATGAATTACAATATATGCCAAACTTATATTTTTGTAATATTTCTGCCAAACTGGACTACAGTAGATGGCTTATTTCCACATTCCTTTGGAACGTATACGTTCATAAAATTTTATGCCTGTCCGTTGGTAATTTGCCAACATTCATTTACTATCACATCATGATCATTTTTTTAAAAAACAACAACAAAAAATTTTAAATGTAGGTATTAGCATGGACAGAAGTGTCTTCCAATAGCCTGTCTTTTTGGATATCTTAGTTGGAGAAAGATGAGTTCCTTAAAAAAAAAATAGGAAAAAAATGAAAAAAAACTAGAAAAGGACAACAGTTTGGGTGAGCTCAGTGTTGTTTGGTGTTGCACAAACCTTCAGTCCTCCAGCCTGGGAGGTGGTTTTCTCTGCACGCAGGGTATGCAAAACTCTTAAACTTTTCACATATGATATTCCCAAACTCAGCTAAACTCTGCTAACTTCTTCTGTTAACCACAACACTTGGTTTAAAGTAACAATACACAGTTGTTATTGCTTATATCTAAATGACCCCCAAAGCCTCATGCACTCATAGAAGGGGCTTTTGGGATGTGCCTGGATCATGGGTCTGCGATCCTCGATTAGTCTATTGATTAGCATAGTTCTGGATATGGGTGCTAAGTTTCCTGAAGAGGGAAGACTTGCCCTAGGTGTGAGTGGCTTGTAACCTGGATGGAATAAAAAAGGAAAGAAGAAAGGCTTGCTGCTTCCTGCCTCCCACACCATGGACTGTTTCTCCTCTACCATGCCTCTTTGCCATGCTACCCGGCTCCAGAGCCAGCCAACTGTGGACTGAAACCTCTTCAAACTGTGAGCTAAAAATAAACCTTTCCTCCTTTAACTTGTGGGTGGTGGATATTTTGCCCCAGCAATGAGAAAGTAACTAAGACAGCAACTTAAACTGGCCTAATTAAAAAAAGATGGGAGGAGATAATTTTTCAGCTAAAAGCCTGCTGACTTCAAATACAGCTGGATCCAGCAGCTCATGTGATGCTGTCAAAGTGTTGTCTCTCCACCCTTCACTTTGTCTCCAGGATGGTTCTCACACTTAGGTGACAAGAAGCTTCTATCAACTCTAGGCTAGCATTCTACAGTTTGTGTACAGATGGCCACTTTTGTCACGGTTTCAGTGAAAGCCCAGAGCAGACTCTCATTGATCTGGCTTAGGTTCTCTGCTCATCCATTCCTGAGCATTGTGTCATGCATGGCCAAGGGAATGCAGCATTTCAGTGGATCAAGTCTACTCATGTGCCGCCTCTCAGACAGGACATGGACTAAGAGTAGAAGAGGGTTTATTCTCCTAAGGAATTTTGGGGAGACAAAGAGGTATAGGTAAAGTGCAGGAAAAAAGACGTGTAGCCCTTCATGCCTCTCTTTCTGAAAGGTGTGGTGGAGGAAACACACACACAATGCCACAGCCATCACCTATCAAAATTAAGAGCAGAGAATTAGAGATGAGGATTCTAGAAGGACTCTTACAAATTATGAAGACTGATGACGTGTAGGCATATTCTAGCTTTCATTTTCAAGTAAAATATTTTGCAAAATGCCAGTAAATGCTTTTGGTTGAAGTAGTGCTATATGACCCTGAGCCCAGTTTGCTGAAGCTTCCTTCTTAGCTGCCTCTAACTCAGATAAACACTGACAGTCTCTGAGAATGGCCTGTCGACTTCCAAGAGCCCCATGTGAAAACATCTAAGCATGTACAAACCCATAGTGAACATACAGAAAAAATTTAAATAGGGACATAAATGAATTTGTTCAAGGTCACACAGTTTATCACCTCCCAAAGTGTGACAGAACTTGTTCTAAATTCTAGGATGTTTGATTTGGAGACCAAGGCTTTCTTCTCTGAAAGGTGATAGCATGGTAAACTTTCTGCTGAGAATGTGCCACCATCATCTAGACCTTCTGCTAATTTGATGAAGCCAGCTTTGCTTTCAGCCACAGATGGATTGATGAGCCAAGCTTTCAAACATCCTCGGTCATGGGGAGGAGATCTGGAGGGCCCTACCTCACCACTCCTGAGGCTTGCTGGGAGAAAAAGTTCAGTGTTCTCAGCAAAGAGACTTTGGGGGCTTCATGGGCCCCCAACTTTCCAAAACATGACCTACATACTCTGCCACACAATGCATTTCCCATCATTTGGTTTCCTTAGATCGTATTTCTAAACTGTCTTGGTAAGACTTTTGACCTGATGATGAATTTTTTTCATCTGTGAAATTTTTCTAGTCATCTCTTTTTGTATGATAATTTACTTAAACTTGGCGGCATAAACAACTGTTTCCTTATACTTCGCAATTTTGTGGGTCAGGAACCCCACAGGAGCTGAGTTGGGAGGCTTGGCTCTATGTGGTGTATGGTGAGGTTACTCAGTGACATTCAGCTGCTGGCCTGGAGAATCTGAGGTGGCTCCCATCAGATGCCTCATATGTGTACTCTCAGAGCCACCCCTGAGCAGTCTGCTCTATCACATGGTGGCCCAGGACCCCATAGAAGCAAAGCAAAAGCTGCCGTTCTCATAAAGCTGGGCTGTAGCATAACTTCCCCCAGACTTCCTTGATCCAAATTGTCCTATGTCAGAGAAGCTTCAAGGAGCCATTTTTAATTCATACAATGATGTTAGTAGATCCAGTAAATTCCATTACAACAAATGCTGGTTACAGTATTATCTATATAATATAGCCAAAGAATTTCTAAACTGTAGCTTCAGGTTGACTTAGTGGCAGCAGTGTCCCATTTGGTGCAGGAACTCTTTGGCCACAGCCTCCCAGGAGGGTAGGACATGTGCCTTTCCACCCCTAGAGCAAAACCACTTTTCTGGATGTGCTTCTCTTGGGGACCTTGTGAAAATGCAGATTTCGAGACAGTAGGTGTGGGGTAAAGTCTGACATTCTGTGTATGTAACAATCTCCCTGATGATTCTGATGGTTCAAGGACCAGACTTTGGGAACAAGACCCTTGAGTGATGATTTTTTAGCTCTCTTTTAGTAGCTGAGCCCATTCTACCAAGCAATCCCAAGTTAAAGCTCTCTATATGTTTACAGAGATGCTCAAAGTGGGTGCCACAGTGGGACCTGGGATCTAGCTAAATGCCATCCTCAGAGTCCTAAGAGAACATCAGTGAAGGATTTAGGAATGTCAGAAGCCAAAATAAAAAAAATACAGACTTAGAGGGAAACTAGGGTAAGAGCACTTTAGAAGGAGAGCATCAGCTCCAACATCAGTTATAGTACCGATGTTTCTACAGAATTTTAAGTTTTACAAAGCGTTGCACTCACATGATCTCTTCAGTGTTCTAGCACTTTTCAAGGATAGAACTAATGTGGTTCCTGCTTCACATACAAAGGATCTGCACCTGAAGCATGGTGAGCCCAGGAATCTAGCTCGTCTCTAAACTGCCTTGGTTGCAGAGAAGAGGATGGGACATTCTGGGAAGACAGGTGAACGTGTGCAAAGGATTGGCCCCAGTCCCAACCAGAATGAGGAAAAGTCAGGGTAAGGAATGCTGATGTAGCATTGGGCTCGCTACGTGGGTGAGGGAGCCCACATTCAGGCCCTGAATTCAAATCCTCTGCCTCTCTGCCTGGCTCTGTCATCCTTGGCCCATGCAGATTTGCTGTGAGGCAGTGGTAGATGGGAGGGCTCCCAGCTGAAGTGAGGGAATTGGAAATGGTATCTACTTGGCACAGGTGAAGCACCTAAGATAATGGTGGCAAACCTTTTAGAGCTTTCAGTGATATTAATAGCCCACTGTCGCATACTTGCCATAGGTTCTCTACCACTGACCTAGGAAGTACTCAGTAAGGTGCAGCTACCCAGTGTGCAGTGTAATCCCAGCGGGAGTGATTGATACTGCTGAGAATGTCCAGCACTCCCTTGCCTTCAGGTGTGCTGGCTGAGCTGGACCACCCAGGCAGAGACACCGCAGAGAGGATTTAAATGGCAGAGTCTATTTAAATTCTCTCCAGCCCAGTAGTTCTCAACTGCAGGAAGCTTTGCTCCCAAGGGAATCTTTGGCAATGTTTGATGACATTTTTGATCGTCATGACTTGGGAATGAGGATGCTTCTGGCACCTAATGGGTAGAGACCAGGGATACTGCTAAGCCATGCATAGAACAGCCCTCTATAGCCATTATCTGGCCCAAACGTCAGCAGTGCTGAGCTGAGCACCCTGCTCCCACCTGACATTCCAAGATGATTTCTGGAATAGGACCTCTGGCTCTGTGCAGCCTTATTCTAAGACAGAGATCAGCAAACTACGGCTTGTGAGCCACATTCAGTCTGTTTTATTGGAACATAGTCACACTCATTCATTTACCCATGGCTGTTTTTGAGGTACAGGAGCAGAAATGAGTAGACAGGGTGCACAGAGTACCTCGCCATTGTGCTGTCCTCTTGCCCAAGACCAAAATCTGCGATGCTCAGAATTTGCCTGGCATCCAGGATGAAGAGTATGGCTTCTGGTACTGCCATGTTTCAGAGAAGGACCTCACCCTGGACCAAAGTTCCTCCTCAGCACATCCAAGATAACCCACCCACCTTGCTTTCAGGGTGCAGATGGGTGAGATCATCTCTGAGTAGGCTGCTTGCAGGTAGAATGGCATCCACATGCCATGGGGTAGTGTCCTGTTGCCCTAGAAACTGGCAATTCACAATGAAATATGGCCTTGCCCAGGGAGAAGCTGAATCAGGCCAAAGCCCAGGGTCAGGTCCTTGCTAGAAAGGAAGGATTAAAAAGAAATTAATCTCTCTTGTTCTCCCTTTGTTCGCCATCACCAGTGAAGGGAGGCCAAAAGCAAGGAGGACACTGATGGATAGACTAAGGATGTTGTCCTTTGACTCCTCTCTGGGTGGAGTTTTGAGCTGTACTCCTGAAAACATGGCCCACTGCAAGGCTTCGGCCCCATCCACCCAGGGTTTCTAGCCTGATTTCACAGACTGGGCCTTTTGTGGACACATGTGGTGTCTGATATAGATGATTTAGTTTCCAGCATACTAGAAACCTACAACCCCCAACACACTAGCTGCCAAACAAGCACATATGGATACCTAAAAGAAGATGATGGAGTAGCCTCAGAGAGGTGGGAGTGTACGTGGGCACTGACGTAAGCACATACATTTCTCTTCACCACCTTGACACTTTCTTCTAGAAGTTATTGGAAGTGGAAGGTTGTGGTTCAAAGCTATCTCCACAGATAATGAAATCAGAACGTCAATGTTAGAGAACTATTTCTTTATGAGAAGGAAGAAAAGAAACAAAAATCTTTCGGAAGTCTGAACAAGCAGAGAAGGCAGTGTCTCCATGGTTCAGACCTACAGAGCGACGCCAGATTGGCTCAAACGAGCAAGCAGGACAAGGGAAAAGCTAGGTAAAGAGGCACCAGGGGAAACTATTGCTTCAGGGAAAATGACACTGGTAGGAGCTTGTGCACGTTGGTAAATCCAAAGGTGAGGGTCCCAGTGCTTGCCTTTCCTGCCTCCCTCACTGTCAGGGTTCAGCTTCCCCATCTGCCTTTACAGACCTTGCTGTGGGAATAATGGACACATTTTGCAGAGGGAAGTACTAAAAGTCTCTCTGCAAACCATGCCCATTTTTGGTAATTTGCATCTGAGCTCTGCTTTGTGGAGGGCCACAGAATAACAGTGAATCAAAAGTTTGGCATGGAAACTGCTGTTTACCTGTGTATCTATAACATATTCCATACTTCAGAGTTCCAGCATGGATCTCAGAGGAGAATTTGGCCCATACTATGGTATGAGACACATATTAAAAACATATCCCCAACATGTACACTTACAGGCAATAGCATTGCAAAGCAAAGCAAAATATTATTTGAAATCTGGACCAAAGGTCACAAACACAGAAACTTCTCTGAGTCTGTTACAAATGCTGGACCAAGAATTATAGACATTTGATGCACATCAAATTGACTTCTGCTAACTTCAGAATGTTGCATGTGGTTGGCCAACTATGTTTATTTTGAGTCTTGTATCCATCATTAAGGAGGAAATGAATTGCTAAAGGGAAATTCAGTGGCTGGAGCATCTTCTGGAATCTCTTTTCTTTGAAACCACAGATGTTTACAACTTTCGAGATCTTGCTCCTGGGTACTTGGAAGGACGTTTTGAGGTAGATCACTGTTCCTACAGAGTAGAAGAATATTTGGGATCTTGCTTCCCCCCTCCATCTGTGTTCTTTTATTCATACCTACATTCTTGAAACATTTTTAAGCACCTACTATGTTCCAGGCAGTGTGCTAAGTGCTAGAGATATCATGGTAGGTGAAACCAGACATTTCCTTGCTTCAAGGGCCTCTCATTCAATTGGCAAAAATAGATGTTAATCAAAGAATCAGAAGACTACATTAAATGGCAACTGTACAGAGGCAGAAAAATAGGAGGAGTTGCTCTAGAGTTGATTTAATGTTTGGCATCTGCCAGTACTATTGTCACTATTCAGTCCTTTCACTATTATGCAGACAACTACACATGAGAAAACACAGGCATGGAAAGGTCACACACCTAGTAAGCCCTGGAGCTGGAATTCAAACCTTGCCATTCTGTCTTTGGAACCTTTGCACTTCACCCCTGCACTAGGAAGTGTTGAGTCCTGGGGGCTCAGGAGGACTTCTATTATGAAGTAGCCCTAGAGTCATCATCTGAAGGATAAGTTGGAGTTGGTTAGGTAAAAACGTGACTTTTCTGAGGGAGAAGCATATGCAAAGGCCCTGTGGCCAGAGACCATCGGGAATACAGAAAGCAAAAGGGACCATGGAGTGGTAGGAAGCAGCATCAACAGACCACTGGAGATATTGACCAGAATATTCTTCAACTTCTCCCAGATGGATGTCCTGCCCATGTTGGATGACTTTATACTGGAAGCACCTTTTGGGGGGTAGGGTGCCAAATTATAGGAACTGTTTAATATTTAATGGTAACAAACATCACGAGGCAGCTACTTCATATGTAAGCGATCCTCTCCAGGGGCAGCCAAAAGAAGTAAAACCTAGAATCCTCTACAGGCTGAGATCTGCTATAGAAGCCTTTGCTCTCAACAGTTGCAGATGGGAGGACCTCAGGCAGAATGGCTGCCAGACAGACATGAGGCCAGAGTAGAGAGGCAGCGTAACTCAGGTTGTCTCCTGCCTTTACCCTGCATGCGTGTCTGTCATTGCAGGGTTTGATGTTCCAGAACACATCTCCTTCAACTTTGCACACTTGGTCCCCTTCTTTGGCCTGCCACTCACTGCTTTGTACCCCCAATTCTGCTCCAATTCCAACTCTTCTCCAAGTAGGGCTGCCAAGCCACCACCATGAATCCCCTCCAGGCTCTTACTCTGTCAGCAGAGCTCTTTGTCCTCGTCTTAGCATTTGCCAGGTTTTTCTTTACATTGTGTCATTCCAGCCCATGTTGCACATCTCCTAAAGGACCATAGCCTCTATATCCACGTGTGTGCACATGTCCTGGTCACACACAGAGCAAGCACGGTGCCAGTCTCCTAATAGACCTTCAATAACTGTTGGCTGTTGCTTCTCCATCACATATTTTCCTCTTGTTTCGACTTTCTTCTAGTTACAAGTGAAAGAAAAAGACAACTCAAAATTACTTAAGCAAATGACAAAACCTATTGGCTCGTGGGATGAGGAGATTGAGATCTACCTTCCACCCACATCAAGGATCCTGATGTTGCCAGGGTCTGGTTTTTCTCTCCCTGCATGTGTGCTCTCCTGCATGTGCTGCTTATTCCCCAGGCTCCACATCAGCCACCATCTTCCTGATCTGTGTCCAAGGCAAAGAGTACCTCTTTTCCAACTGTGCAGCAAAGCTCTCACCTCAGTCTCCTGGATCTGGCTGGGTCACTGTGGGCCAAGGAGTATGCTGCTGTCACTGGCCACACTGACACACACATGGGCTTGTGCACAGAAGGTAGAGGAGGTGGGACTTTGCTCCTCCTTCCTGGATGTGAGTCAAATGAACACTGTAGGACAAAACCCCATGCCCTCCAGCATACCTGATACATAGTCATGTGGTGCATTCAGGGTGTGGACAGGTTGGACCCCCCTGTTTTTATTTATTTATTTATTTTTATTATTTTAAAGAGAATAAAAACAGAACAGAGTAAAACACAACCAAGCAGATCAGAACGGAACACTGCAAGCAATACAGGTCTTCAAAACTTAACGATAGGAAATTAACAATGGCTACCCTAGTGTCTCCTGTTTTCTTCGAAATGGTTGTTCATACCTTCACACACAATAAACTCAAGCAAAACAAAGTAATATAAAACCAGCTAAAACAAGCTCAAAGCTGACATTGTTAGAATGTGACTATCCAGGGAATGAGACAAAGGATGAGTCTGGTCAGAGTTCACGTTCTAACTGTCCTCCCCAAAGACTTAGGAAGGAAATCCCCATTTTTAAGGCTGGTTAAAGAGTCAGGAAATGTAGTCCAACAAGTCATTGGGGTTTCTATCAGACTCTGTCCTTTCAGCCAAAATGAAATATTTGCCTCCACTGAATGCTGTCCTCTTCCTCCTGTTCTGGGAATTTCCAAATCTCCATGAGGTTATCAGTGTGCTGGTCTGTCTCTGAGTGTAAAGGGCTTGAGTCTGGGGCTTGGGGACATTCAAGGTTCCTCCAGTCCTTGGGCAAAGTAACGATGGACTAATTGAAAGGCCTGCTTGCTCTTGATAACAACTCCAGTCATAGATCTGCGTTCTGAGCTAGCAGCGTGCAATTTCCACTCCTCTAGAGGTGTTCGCTGATGAGGGTGTAGAAGGGTGACCCCTAGGCTGCCAGAGGAGCCCCCAGAGCTGATTTGAGCCAGGTTCCCTGCCTGGTCTGTCAGCATCATGAGGGTGGGGGCCCTGCCGGTTTCACATACTGCCCCGGGTAGGACTTCATTTTCCTTCACTGTCATCATAATCCTTAAAGAACCTAAGACTAGAAGGTTTAAGGATTTTGCCCAGGTCACCTGAGGAGTAAGACCTGGGCTGTCTGAGTCTAGGACTTCTCTTAACCATTTTCCTGGGAAGTCTGTGCCATTACTGATGTGCCTGTGACCCTCCCCCTAAAACTTGAGTGCCCTGGTAACCATTGCTCTTTCTGGAAATCACTCTAGGCTTTGCTTGGGTCCCCTTTGAAAACTGGCTGAGTTAAGGAGTTGCTGCTTCCTCTCCAATTTTGCCTAGGCCTCAACCTCACTGCAGGACCATGGCCTTTCTCAATTCAAAGCTCAGATGTGCTCAAGCTGGACTCGGAGGGCTGCTCCTCCAGTTGAGACAACAAATACGCATTTCTGGCATGGTTTGAATTAAATGAGAATTTCCCGTTTTTCATAAACATTTACAGTAGTTGTGGATGCAGAGTTGAAAGGTTTAGGGTTTTGGTGTTTAATTAGAAACAAATGCCCTTTATGGTCTTGTTAGAAGGGGCAGTGGGTCTCAGATTATTAGGATTATTTGCTATTTGTGCCTGCATTTTGATTTTTGGTCTGTGGCACCTGGTGCTGACTTCCCCAAGGTGGCGGGAAATGGGATCTGCAGAAACTCTGGTGAAGTTTCTGTCTTAAAGCCAGGGCCTTGGCCAGCTGTAGGCCATAGCCCAAGCCCCCCTTCCTTCCTTTCCACAGGCAGTGTGATGAGCTGAAGGCTTAGGGGGCCAAGCAGCTGCACCCTCTCCTGGGGCCTAGATGGAGGGATGTTTGCCAGCCTTGCAAACCCAGGTGCTCAAAGATGAGGCTAGCAGTGCCCCCGGCCCATTCCTAACTGTTGGTTTGAAACAAGGGCAGCCCGCAGCAGGGAAGCATGTGGGGAAGCCTGCCTCTGGGAAGCAGCAGGGACACACGCTTGGTGTTTGCGGATGGCTTTGTTTTGTCATAGAGAACAGTTCTGAGGTGTCCCTGCACAGTGGAAGAGGAAAGGGCCACTCAGAGTAGCTGAGAGCCCTCCTTAGCTCAGGAGAAGGTGTCATCCATTCGGCGTCTCTTGTCACTGCTCCTAAGAGGCCAGCACTGGCTGACTGCTGTCTCCTTCAGGTCTTCTCAGCACCTCCCTCCTGAAGGAGGTAGACAATAAAAGCAAGGAAAATGCAGGAAAGGATTTCTACCTGTTAAGGATATTTTGAGTCCCTAAAAAAGAAATGTCTTTGAAAATTTGGTGACAAAGAGGCCATCTTTGACCTCAAAGAATTTTTTTTTTCATAAAAATTAGAAGAGTCATAGAAGTTTACAGTCAGCAGGGCTCTTAGATGCTGTTTCGATTTGTCAGCCTCGTTTACAAATGGGGCGTTGGAGGCCCAGGGCAGGACTCCTCTGTCTTCATGGATAGTGAGACAGTGCAGGTCCCCTGTGCCACAGGACCCTGCGTGCTCCCTCAGTGTGTGCAAGGACCCTTGCAAAGATATGCACTATCCTCCCAGGTGTATTTACACTTTTTAAATGATGTTGAGATAGATAAACTCAGGTGGTATTGGGTTATTTTCTCCACAAAACAGTTGTAAAAGCACCATTCTTTAATTCAGTACAGAAAATTTGAAAATTTTAATAAAGTTAAGAAAAAACCTACAGAGCACCTACTTCCTAAAGATAATTCTGTGATTATTATTAACATAATCGTAGTCTTTTCTTTCTACTTAGAAAATTAGGCTTTAAAGCAGAGGGTTGGACTGTCAAGTTTGAGTCTGAATACTGTTATTTTCTAACAGGGACCTGGGGCCAGTTACTTCACCCTGCAAAGCCTTCATGGGGTCTCATGGGGTCTTGTGAGGATTCAACAACATTATTAATGTAGGGCACTCAGCACAGTGCCACTGCATTTCAATAGCTTGTTACGGGTATCATCTTAAGAAAAATAGAAAAATCTGGAAGCTCCACGACAGCAACAACACAAAATTATTAAGTTACAAAAGCCATACAAAATGACACTCAACTAGAAGAATGACTGCAAATTATTCTGCCACTCAGGAAGCAATTATTTTAGTAAGTTTTTAGCCTCATTTTCTTATTTGGATAATTTTTATTAAATTTGGATTTTTTCAAAGGAGGAGATTACTACAAAGCATCATAAAATAAATGCTGTCTCTCTTTTCATAAAATTAATCCTATATCTCAAAGGAAATTTTCTTTCCAGGGGTTTTAAACCAGCAGAAATGAAATGAAAGTTGTTATGGAATTGTAGGATTTGTGTGCCAGCAGGGGTGTGATCAGATTGCCCTTCCTTTCTCTTTTTTCCACCAAATTTTCTGGGGTTAGTTAAACCAGTCAGTTTTAATAGAATAAAGTCATATAATGAACTTTTTCATATAAAGCACATTTTTCCATGGTTCACTCACCTTGTTTTGTAGCTTATAAACTTGAGAAATTAAATAGACCCCTTTTCTGTGGTGTGCGAGAGCCCAGACCCTTCAAAGCCAGAGAGGAATGGGGGGAAGGACAAGAAAGAGAGAAGGGGAAGCAATGCATGGATTGAGGACCAGGTGGGCACACCATGAAAATGAAAACAGCGCATGGCCATGGAAGAAGAAAGACTGATTTGCTACTTGCCCCCACCCCCAGCCTGGCCAAGGTCAAGTTAATGTACAGTCTTGCTGGAACATAGGGGAAATGTCTCACTGAGACCATGGAAACTGTCTCTCAAATCAGGCCTCACTTGTGCATTGGGCCCTGAGCTCCAGAAGGTCCTGTGTTTACAGGAGAGGCTGGTTTTGCAGGGAAGAGCCCCAGCAGGGCTCTCTAGGCCAGCGCTGTACTCTAAAGCTTGGCTTGGAAAGTAGACTGGGGTATGAAGCTATGGGGCCTGGGGTAGGTTTCAAAACAGAAAAGAAACCTGGCTGAAGCAAATATACTTGCAGGTACCTTGCTATAGCAAAGTTGAAATAATGGTTGAATCTGAATGATGGGTATGCAGAAGCTTATTTTATATGTTAACTCTGATAGGCCACAGTGCCCGTATATTTGGTCAAATGTTATTCTGGATGTGTTCTGTGCAGGTGTGTTTCAAATGAGATTGACATTTAAATCAGTGGACTTTGAGTAAAGCAATTCTTCACCCCACCCCCCGCCCAATGTGAGTAGACTCTGGACCCTCACTATTACAGAAGCTCATCGTATAATTTCTTAAATTGTGTATGCATGAAAATTTGGAAATCAAGGAAACCTGTGACCAAATCCACCTCCATCTCTTACTTGCTGTGTGACCTTCCACAAGTCACTGGCCCTCTCAGAATGAGGGTCTTCTTAGCTGCAGCAAGGGACAGGTCGCAGTATCTGCCTCACCACTTTGGAGAGGATCCCATGTAAGAGGAGTGTAACCTAGTTAACATTTATTTATACACTGACCTAAGTACTTACTGCACACTACTCATGGTGCTGGAGTTGTGACCTTGAATACAGAGAGATGAGGTCCCTGCCCTCAAGCAGCTTACATGTCAGTAAAGAGATAGAGCTACAGGAAATCATCCCTCCTGAGATGTGAATATAACTGAGAATGGGGACAGCAACATTGAGCTGAGGGGAATAGTAACATGAACCCTGAAGAGGGAGGGAAGGAGGCATGTACTCCTATAAGAAGCCTGGGGGAAGAGAAGGCCCAGGCCAGGGAATTTTATACAGGGCTCCAGTCCAGGTTGGGCCAGGCTAGACGTCTAGCTGGAAAGGGTGGTCTATACCATAAAGTGCAAGGCGCAGTGAGAAGCTACAAAAAATATTCCATCCACACAGTCTCTCCTCTACCCCCCCCAAACCTGTGTATGAGAACGGGAGAGAAAGATATATGGACAGACAGAATGGGAGAGTTATGGTACCTAGAAGCTGCTGCTTTTACTGTTATTTTTACTGCCAACAAAAATATTATTTCCCAGGATGCTTCAGTTACCTTAAAGCTTGCTGAGGACAAGGTACTGTACATTAAGCCTGTATTTAGCAAGGTGGTTTTGTTTGTTTGTTTGTTTGTTTGTTTGTTTTTGCACGCAGTCAGCCACCAAAGAGAACTGCTAGCTAACAGCAGTCTATGACACAGGCCTTTCATCTCATGCCACTTTTCTTTCTTCTGGTATCTTGGCCCAGTTCTTAGCTCTTTGCCTCAGTTTCCCTGTCTGGAATGTAATAATACCTGATTGAACAGCCTTGTAGGACAGCTGTGAGTTTAGTGATATCAGAGCTCATAAATGTGGAAATGTGGAATGGCTTTGAAAACTTACAAAAGCACAGGGAGAGGGGGCGGGGGAGAGGTAAAGCAGTGCGTGCGCCGCATCTGGTTTCCATATTGGCTCAGGCATTTTGCTTTGGGAGAGCTGCCTCAGAGACGGTTGCTTAGTTCCAGGTTTAGGCCTTAGGGTCCCCAGTGGTGAAGAGAAGGATTTTTAGATAATGAGAATAACCAGGACAGGGTACTCTGCCCTTCGTGAAGTCTTTTTGCAAAAGGGACCTCATTTCATCTGTAGCCCGCACTGGTGGAACCATCAGA
>RJWT010032250.1:0-14166 GCA_004365215.1 Cuniculus paca | reverse complement strand
TCCAAAGTGTACAATAGATATTGTGAAAGGGAAGGGGAAAGAAACTGCTCAAAGGGAAGGAACAACTGAGATGGGGGAAAGGAGAAAAGAAAAAAAAGATTTTATATATATGTATATATATATACACACACAAGACAGATAACTATGCTACTAATCTTTGTGAGTTCAACAAAAAAAAAACCAGTGCTTTCATTGTTTGATTGTTTGATCATTCTTATGCCTATATTTTGTAATCTGAACAACTACTTTGAAGATAACAATACACAATATATTAACCAGTGTTAATCTCCTATTATTTTGTTTTGAAATTCTGTATCATCATTTTTATTCTTTTTTGTTTTTAAAGTAAAAAAATAGTTCCAATAGAGTCTAATCTGCCTGTTTTTTGTCTATTGTTAGTTCTGTTTTCTCCATCTCTTCTTATTAATTTACCCCATTTCTGTTTCACTTCTTTTTCCTTCCCCTCTCATACCACATCCTAGTGTATCTGTTAATAGCAGTATAATACAGTCTCTATGGGGCATTAACAAAAGGGTGAAATTTTAAAAACAATTTTAATGTACATGACTGATGCATGCTTGGATCTTTTGACATTGATATAACTTGTAGGGATTTTGTATGTACAACACAGCAACCAGGTCTGATTCTATTAAACTGAGTAGGTTAAAGAGGTAGGTAAATATCAAAAAACAACCAAAGTTAAAATCACATCTTTGGGAAGCAGACACCAAAGACATCTCCATACTAGCAGCAAAGCCTTTTAACACTAGTTGATTCTCAACCCTCAGTGCACACACGAACATGCACATGCACACACACACACACACACACACACACACACGCACAACCAGTAGACACATGAGAAAAGAAGGCAACAAAAGCCTTCAAAAACTCTTGACTTCCAGCCGGGGATTTCAATCAGTGGCACAAGTGCCTGCCTGGCAAGCATGAGGTCATGAGTTCGATCCCCAGTACCAAAAAAACCCCAAAACTCTTGACTTCCCCAAAGCTGATTCAATGGGCATCAATGGAGAGGAAATAAAAAACAAAGCAGGAGAATTAAATGAAGTTATAAAACAAGAAACAAAAAACCAGATCAATAAAATGTTCAGAAAACTCAAATGAAACAGATAATGAACTTAATAGTCAAAATGATCAATGAGTTTTAAAAAAGACACAAATAAAAAGCTAGCTGAGCTAACCAAAATTATACAAAACATAAATGAGCACTTTAGCAAAGAATTAGAGTTTATAAAAATGTATCAAACAGAAATAATTCTACTGAAAATATGGGCAGCAGTAGTGACCAACATGAGGTGATGCTGTCAAAAGAAGAAAATAAGGCCAATGCAGGTAACCATTCACTCAGAGATACCTTTAAAACACAAATTCATGAGAAATGGATCCAAAAGTTGCTAGATGATACAAAGAAAACTAACTTAAGCTTAACGGGAATTAGAGAAAAA
Source organism: Cuniculus paca (assembly GCA_004365215.1). Lineage (NCBI taxonomy): Eukaryota > Metazoa > Chordata > Mammalia > Rodentia > Cuniculidae > Cuniculus > Cuniculus paca. Next base: position 12,700 of record RJWT010032250.1, on the reverse strand, counting down.
TTAGAAAATGGCATAAAAATGTTTACAAAAATCATCACAGAAAATTTTCCCAATATGAGTAAAGAATTCAATGTACAGGCAAGTGAGGCTTAGAGAACCCCAAGTAGCCATGATCAGAAAAGAACTTCCACACAGTACATCATAATCAAAATCCCAGAAGCCCAACCCAAGGAACTAGTTTGATAAGATGTTAAAGAAAAATAACAAGCTGCCTATAAAGGTAAACCTGTTAAAATTACTGCAGATTTCTCAACACTAAGCTTAAACACCAAGAGAATGTGGAGGGCAGTTCTTCATGTGCTAAAACAATTTTCAACCCATATTACTATATTCTGTGGAACTACCTTTCAAAACTAATAGAGAAATAACGATCTTCCATGACAAAGAGCACCTTAAGAAACATGACAACCAAACCAGCACTACGAAATATATTCAAGGATATCCTGGAGAGAGAAAATGAATATAGCAATGCCAAAGGGATATTAGAATGAATCTAAAAAACCAGATGAGCAGTTAAGCAAAAGAGAAAAATAAAAAAATCAGCAACAAAAAGGCAATGTAACGGCAAAAATCAGTAAATACCTTTCAGTCTTTTCAGTAACAATTCGCAATGTAAATGGTCTCAACTCCCAAACAAGAGACACGGATTGACAGAATAGATAAAAAAACAAAACCCAGCAATATACTGCATCCCAAAAACACACAATATTTAAAGAAGTCCATAGATTAAAAATCAAAGGAGGAAAATATTTCTTCATGGAGTCAAAGCCCAAAAGTAAGCAGGAGTAATTATCCTATTTTCAGACAAAGTAGACTTCAAACCAAAACTGAGCAGAAGAGAAAAAGTAGATCACTATATACCAGTAGAGGGAACAATTCAATGGGAAGAGAAAACAATTGTAAACATATGTACTAAATGCTAGCACACACAACTTTTTTGATCAAGCAAATACAAAATAATTGTAATTATCCAAGGCATAGTATCAGATCATAGTGCAATGAAACTATAAATCAATGGCAAAAGAAAATACAGAAGTTATGTAAACACATGGAGATTAAACAATACACTCTTGAATAATGAATGGGACATAGAAGAAATAAAAACACCTCCTACAATCGCATGATAATGTCAGTACAATTTATCAGAACCCATGGGACACAAAGAAAGCAGTTCTAAGAGGAAAGTTTGTAGCCGTGAATGCCTATATCAGAAACACAGAACAATCTGAAAATAAATAACCTAGAAAAAAAAGAACAACTCAAATCCAAAAGTACAAGGAAGGAAAATATGAAGGTCAGAGATTAATGAGATTGAGACTAAAACAATTTAACGAAGTAAAAAGGTGATTCTTTAAAAGGATACACAAAATAGACAAACCCTTGGTTAAACTTACCAAAAGAAGGAAAGATAAAACTCATATCAATGCAATTAGAAATTCTCAACTGTATCTTAAACAAAAAATGTTAAAATAACAATGGATACACTGGAAACACAGAGGATTAAGAGTAACTGCTTTGAAAAGCTGTATTTCACTAAATTGGAATATCTAGAAAAAATGGAAAAATTACCAGATGTATATAAGTTGCTGAAACTAAACCAAGAGGATATAAAAATATGGAACAGTACAATATCAACCAATGTAATTGAAAAAACAGTGGGAAAAATTACCATCTAAGAAAAGTCCAGGATCTGATGGATTCAGTACAGAATTCTACAAGAACTTCGGGGACAATCTAACGTCAATACTTCCTAAACACTTCAATGAAACTGAAAGGAAGGAGTACTGTCAAAATTATTATCAATTCCATGCAGTCTGCATGTGTAGCTCATGAGGAAAGAAGCTTTCCTAAACACCTTGGATGCCCCAAACCATTTCCTACTCCATATTACGATGCCCGGGCCATTGAATGTGATCTCATAGAGTGGTCAAATAAGGACTAACCCAGATAAGAGGCCCTGGTGGGACCTTTTTCAGCGGGAGGTCAGAGGAAGTAAGCCACTTCTGTCAATGAGAATGGCTTTTTCCACTCGCCATCAAGAAAGTTATAAAGGAAGCTCCTTGGTTCTGTCATTCAAAGAGGTGCCAGATGATTTGGGTCACTAATTCGCTCCTTTTGGCTTCCTGGTGCTGGCTCCCAGGGGTTTGCAGAAGCAAAGGATAGATGGTCCCTGGGTGCTGACTTTGCCCAGTCCTTCACAAAGTGTGTTCAGTCTCTCACTCCTCTCTCCTCTCTCTCCTACCATGTGACAAGTTTATGCTGTCTTCATGTAGCAAGGACCAGCAGATAAGCACTCTTCTTGCCATGTAGACTTTCAAAGCAATTTTTAAATTATTCTTTTACACCTTAACTTTGGGGTTTTGAAAACTCAATAACAAGAATGTGGGGTGTTTTTTTTTTGTCTGCTTCTTTGTGCCAGCACACCATGAAGCAATAGCTACTTTCAGCACAGCTCTCAAAGGGAATAGTCACTCACAGAATTCAGACAGCCTTGTGTATTCATAGATTCCACATCTGCAAATTGAACTGCCTTGGATTGAAGATATGAGAAAGAAAAAGTTGCATCTGTGCTTAACATGAGCAGACTTTTTCTTGTCATTATTCCCTATACAATACAGTGTAACAGTTATTTCCATAGCACTTACATCAAATTGGGCATTATAAATATTCTAGAGATGACTTAAAGTATATGAGAGGATGTGCATAGGTTATATGCAAATACTATGGCATTTTATACCATAAGAGACTTGAGCATCTGCAGATTTTAATACCCACAGAGGGCCCTAGAACCAATCCCCCATGGATACCAAGGGACAACTGCACTAGAAAAAACACATCTGTTTATAAACCAAAAGGGTATCCTACCAAAATAAGAGAACAAAATGAAGGGTGGATTCCTGGGAAAAATAACATCTAGAATTCCATGAAGAAACAGAGAAGGAAGAGAATGGACTCACAGAACACCAAAGAAGCCATATTTTGAGAAACAGAGTTAGCAGTTTTGATTTCACACAGAAAGACAAAGACTGAAAGAAATGTTCATTGGTTTTGCCACTCAGATGCCTCGTAACTTTTATGTCTGGGGAGGATATGGAACAATGGAATATAGAGCCAGAGAGACTATTTGCAGTCTTAGCTTCCTTTATTCTGTATGTAGTACACATGTAGCCATGGAGTTAGCCTCTTATTTTCCAGTTCCCTTTACTTAAAATGCTTTCTCTAGGTCACCGGTTCTCATAGTATAGTCAGAGAACAGGAGCACCAACAGTGCCTAGAAAACTAACAAATAGAAATGCAAATTATTCACTTTCCCCCAATGGTTTCCCCTACTTGGGTTTGAACCCAGGGCCTCTACACTGAACTAAACTGCCCAGCCCGGGCTCAAATTTATGATTTTCCTGCCTCAACCTCCCAGGGTCCTGAGATTACTGGCATGCACAACCAACCTACTAGAAATGCAAATTCTTGAGCTCTACCTGGATCTATAAAATCAAAACTTCTGCAGGAAGCCCCAGCTAACTCTCTCACCCAGCCTCTCAACACACTCTGGTATACATAAAAGTCAAAGAATCCATGCACCACGAAATAGGCATGATGTGGAGAAGAAAAAAAATCACAGAGGCTAGGATAGTACTGCCGACACATGGTAAGTCTGAATTCACATCTGTGTCACCTCTGCCCCTTTATTTCCATCCTCCACTGGTGTTCTTCCCTTAAGATGCAGCCCTTTACCTTGTTTCTCCTCAATTCCCTCCCTTCTTTCTTTCCCATTCCATCACAAAGAAACACTCCAGCACACTTAACTCTCCTAGGCCAATTACTGACAAAGTGGTCCACATGGTGATGGAAGAACCAATTAGTCCACATGCATTGTTCTTTCACAGAACTGAAAACAGCTAACTGGTTATTTAAAGTCTCTAGGAACCTCTGCTCACAAAGCCCACTGATTTGGCTGAATTTTTCACTTTCCAATTACTTACGTTGGTGCCGTGTAGACAAAATGTAAACTAATTATTCTGTAGGTTTCTGGCTTTAACCATATAAACAGAATGTGAAAGTCATAGATGGAAGATGCAGCCAAAAGGGGTTCCTGGGAAGAGGGAATAAGCGATGGCTTTTCCCTAATTTTGGGACCATATTTATTTCTAGTAAAAGCTCATAATGAAAATTGCTATGTGCACTTGCTGACAAGCACATTGGAAGGAACAGAGTATCATTATTTGGCACAATACAGTTTTTACTCCATAGTTCTTGTTTGTATAACATTTCCATCATTTACCGAACTTTGTTTTTCTAATCACTAGATTGATAGAAGTAAATATGGAGTGTCAGGAAGAAAGAAAAAGCTTAAAAACAAATAACCGAGTGCTGCATTTTTTATCAATACCATTGCTTAATTGATAATCAGTGTGTTTCCCCTGGGTTTAAAACTAATTACTGTGCTTTAGCTGTACAAAAGGAAACTCTTTTCAAGCCATTTGAGGTACTAAAAATAACTTTTTAACATGTCAAGATTTAAACAGATTTTAGGCAGATTATGTACAATCAAGTATCAATTTTATTTGGGCAATCATCAAGGAGCTTTGAAAATACTGTCAGGAGAGTTTTGTGCTGTGACATATGGGGTAGTTTTAAGCCTGTTAACCTCTCACTGGTTTAAAATGTCTTTAACACTGATGGATTTATCCATCTTCGTCTTATTTCTGTTAGGTCTATTTTTCAACTCCCCTAGCTGCCTGACTTCCCTTCCTGAGGGGTCAGTGGCTGCATTTCCTGTATCATTCTCCACATCAGCAAAAGGGGATTTAAACAGCCTCAGAATCCCAGTACTGATTACTGAGCCCCCGTGGCTCTCACAAAATCAAATCTTTCTGGCTTTGAAGAGGTAGCCAAGGGCTTTTTCCTAAATGTAGGCCTATATTTAGGAACTCAAGCCTGGACTCCGAACAAATTTCGTTGTTTTTTTTTTTTCTCTTTTTCCTTTTATGTTATTATCATTCCTACTGTGCATTTACTGAAGGTTTGAAATGTTTTCAGAACTGTTGAGTAAATTTCCACACCAAATCCAATCATGCAGAATTGGAATTTCTTCATAGCCAGGTAGATGAAATGATGTGTACCGGCTGCATCTTAGCCTGGCCGCTGGGAGCTTCAGGGCCAAGGAGACAATGCCCCACTGTATTGCATCTGAAGTTTACATTGCTATAGGTCCTACTTATATTTTTATAAATACTACCTCACTTGATTTTCACAAGACCCTACGAGAAAAATATGGTTATTGTTCCCATTTGCCAAAGGAAAACATTGGCTCTCAAAGAGGACAGATATGTACCTTGCACAAGGACACAGAACACTGCCATCCTCATCTCATTGTGGATGTGACTCCAAGAGTTCTATCTTTGATTAACCATGTAATTTTCTGTCCTTTTCACTCTTCCTGGGTCTAGCTCAGTGCGAACTATAGGGAGACTTTACTGATTACACTAGCAGCCCCAGAGACTAGCACACTGCTTTACCTCTTCCTCACCACCAAGCTCTTCCTACCTGGTTGGGGCTGCACAACGTCTTCCTCTCCCATGCTGGGTGTGGCTTGAATTACCCTGTGTGGTGTTTGTACTTGACCGAGTAACCTTGGCCAAGTGGCCTCGCTCTCTAACCTCAGATTCTTATTCAGCAAAGTAAACATAACAGTGGTCCCGCACTTTTGTCAGGTGGATGACAGATATTATATAAGTGAAGTTCCTTCCCTAGTATCTAGAAACCTAGGTGCTCCATCAATGACTAGCACTGTCCTTATTTTTGCCAGTGTAGTTCTTACACTCAAGAAAGCCTCCAGCTTCCAGAATGCTCTTCTTCAAACTTAGAGAAAGGGGAAGGACGTCAACTGTATGGATTGTACTCTGATGATGCCAGGGAGAGGATGCTGGATTAGAAGACAGGGGTCCTGGGGTCCAACCGCAGCTCAGTATCTAGCTGCATCCTCAAAGTTCAGTCTCATTTTTCTCACGTGTGTTGTAAGAGATCTGGGACAGAGTTTTTTCAGTGACTCTGTAGATCCCTCCTAGCTTGTGATTCTATGACTGTAGTCCTTCAGGGCAGAGGGGAAAAAAGCCTGGGAAAAGAGGAACAGGAGTCTAGAAACGAGAGAAGCAATACCAAGAGGACACATACGAAGCATTCCTTCCATGGAGAGTCTTGAGTTATTAAAGCAGGTATCAGAAAGAGGCTCTGCAGTTACAAAGCCCAGATCTAAGTTCTATTTTCACTCATATTTGTTCTGTGGCCTGACACAGGTGGCCTGATCTATGACCCACACAGACCAACGAGGCTAATGCTTATCTCATAGGCCTGTTGGAATTTCATCAAAAGTATCAATGTTTTTAGTTTTGAAAATAATTTTCTTCATAATTTGAAGGGCAATGATCAGGGACTCCATGATTCTTAGAAAAAAATAATAATGAGTAAAATTATAACACTCCTTTCTTCTTCCGTGTTTCTCCTCTTCAACTTCTTCTGTACAAATGTTCAAAGAATACAACATCAATGTTAAATAGAAACACATCCTTCCAATTTGAAAAAACGAAGAAGTTTGATTCATCCTACCAACCCAAGAGATCCATGAACTTAGATGTGAGATCTGTAGATTCACCTGCATAAACCATTTTCCTTCCCCATCAGATAAAAGAAGCTCCCTCCTCTACGGACAACAGAAAAGCAATGTCACTACTCAGAATAATTAAATTTTTAAAAAAGAGAATCTGAAGAGGAGCCAGTAAAACAGGTAGCTGATCCTCAGGAGACCAGGAAGGCCAGGCATGGTGGTGCCCACCTGTATTCCCAGCACTCTGGAGGCTGAGGTGGGAGGATGGCAAGTTTGAGTCCAACCTGGGAAACTTAGCAAGACTGTCTCAAATTGAAAAGCAAAGAAGGGCTAGGGATGTTGCTCAGTCTGAAGGCCCTGGGTTCAAACCCACTACTATACTGCAAAAGAAAAGGAAGAAGAAAAAAAATACCGAGAGGGAATGTCATCCCATCTTTGGGGGAAGGTGGTCACCATATCAGATGCTTGTGTAGGCAGTGGAAGAAGAGACTGCATCTTTAAATGAAATTAGTTACAGTGCATATCTATAATCTATGGAAACTAACATATAATGCATGTCATACCCATGCACTTAGCACAGTATCTATGCAGTTCTGTTCACTGCCTCAGTGGACAGAGTCTGTAGATCACACCCATAGCAACTGGCTGTTTTGAGCCTCCCACATGGTCTGAAGGCAAGGGATGGCCATATCAATCACTGTCCTTGTAAATCACACTAAAAGAGGTTGGAGGGGAATAGTAAGGTGGCTGAGACGGGGTTAGTCCTAATCCCTGCTTCCCTGAGTGTCCCCACATCTGTCCCAAGAGTGGTGTACTTACTATATGACAAAAAAAAAAACCTGTTTATAGTAATTCTTCATTTTAAAAAGTGAGTTTTAAAGTTTTTCCCTTAGAAATAAACACATCATGCTTCATTCTTAAAGCAAAAGAAAAAGAATAATGGGTTCAGGGATGGGGAAGCCACCAACCTTGACCAAACAAGACCACGCTCAGTACTTGGGCTGCAGTCGCTGTCTTACAGAACACAGACAGCACCCTGGAGCTCAGTCAGATACTGTGTATCTTATCAGAGGAATGAAATTCCAGTGAATAAAGTCTTCCAGGGAAAACAGAGCTGAGACATGGAAAAGAAGAGGAGACTAGAGGTGAGGGGAAGAACGTTAGAGACAAGAGGCAGAAAGAGAGCACGACAGAGAAGCCAAGATTTCTAAAACCAGTGTTTGGCACAAGAACCCTCATCTCTGTTTAAAATCAGCTACTCTCTGGGCTCTTCTACTGCAAGCCTGGAGATATTCTTATTTCTTTTTCTCTGGTTAAAGGTGCTGTTCTGTCATTTCAAATAATAAGCATCTTGATGAACATGATCCCCTATGTGTCTAATCTGATATAAAACATAGCTAAATTCTGTAGGAACCTTCCCCAGCCTGATAGATGGACATAACTTTGAGCACACAGCAGACTGAGTTGTGAGACCCGAGCCAGAACTCAGTCACGAGCTTTCCATTCAGGGCTATGCCACAGGAAATTTCTACCAAAGGTGCCTTTCATGCTAGTTTCTCTTTAGTGCTCCCCTCACAACCAGATTCTCATTGCTCATGTGCAAGGAACAATAATCTGATACATTTTGTTAATATTTAAAGGTTAATGAACTTACATTTTACTCCTGGTAATACAGTTGCATCTCATAAGAGGTAAGGAAAATATATAATCTAAGGAAATGAATTTCTGGTGGATAAATTATAAGGACTGTAATGCATAGCTGAGGAAGATATTTCCTGTTGAGGAAATTATCCTATCTTCATGAGAAACTATAAAAGTGGCATTTTAAGTATCAGATGCTCAGGCATCTCTTTATATTGTTCAAAATTCAGATATGTGATCATGCAAGGGATAAACTCATTGTTCTCTGCTTAGAGTAGAACAAGGCATATAATTCCTAAAAATAATATACAGTTACTTCTGTCAAGATCTTTCAGTCCAAACACATAATGTCCTCGTTCCCCTTGACTTGCTACCTGTTGGTAAAAGTGCCCTCAGGGACTCTTCCCAGCGGGCTATTCTTTACTGTCTGGGTGCATAAGAGACCAGAGGATGGAAACTCAAGGTTTCACCTTTAAGTGTTCTTCAGTAAGACACAACCATGGAATTTCTAATAATTCAAGTCACTGAGTATACTTACAGGACACTAAATAAATGGCTGGCTTATAAAATCAGAACATCTAGTAAAACTTAAAAGAAGTATTGACAATTCTGCAATTATAGAAGAAAAGGAAAATAATTCAGGCATTTTCTGGACAGGTTTCTCTCATGTACTTTTCAGCCCAGATTCTCTTTAAAATGCTCTAACCTGTTTTTGAACATTTTTTTCTTTGATTTTCTCTACTTTTCTTTTTATCATTTTTCAATTCTTTTTCTCTTCAATGTCTTTTCTTCTCAAATGAGAATTCCTTCAATTATTTACTTAATATTTATTGGAAAACTAGTGGGTTCTAAGCACTAGGGTCAATACTTGCGAGTGGACGTGAGAAAAGTTCTCTGCTACCATGCTTTTCTGTTGCTGAGTAATAAATTATCACAAAATTAACAGCTTAAGTCAATGCCCATTTGTTAGCACCCAATTCTATATCGTAGCTGGCATGGCATAGCAGGAATCTCTGCTCAGGGTCTCATTTGGCCAAGCTGGGAACATATATACAGATTCTGAGGACAAATCCACTTCCAAGTTCATTCAGGTTGTTAGCATAATTCAGTTCCTTGCACTACAGACTAAGGTCCCCATCTCTTTGCTGTCTGTCCTCCAGAGCCACTATCAGCTCCTTTGGGCCACTCAGATTCCTTTTCCTGTGTTTCCATCCATCAGTGTGTGACATCCTCCTCATACTTGGAATCTCTCTCTTCGGCCACAGCCAGAGAGTACTCTGCTTGCAAGGGTATGTGTGGTCACATTGGGCCCTCCACCTGACTGATCCAGGTTAATCTCCCTTCAGGATAAAACATGATCTCAGACTGATATCACATTCTCAAATCCCAGGTACAGGCACAGGACATTTGTGAGGGCCCTTTTTATGAACACAGCCTATAATATCTGCTATCAAGGTGATCCCAGCTCAGTGGACATTAGCAAACAAAAACATTACAATAGATAATTGTGAAAAAGACAGTATAGCAAACAAAAGGTGGTACATATCTATAAGGAACTATTATTCAGCCATGAAAAAGAAGAAAGTCTGGCCCATACCACAACATGAATGATTTTTGAAGACATTATCTAAGTAAAATAAGCGTATGATTCTGTTTTTATGAGGTATCCAGCAATGACAAATTCATGTCAACAGAAAGTAGAATAGCACTTACCAGGTGTAGGGGGAGGGGAGTGAGAAGTTAGTGTTTAATGGGTACAAGGTTTCTGTTTGGAATGGGGAGAACTTCTAAAAATGAATAATGGTGATGGTCACACAGTACTGTAAATGTAACCAATGACACTGACTTATATACTTGACAATGGTTTAAATGAATAGACATTTCTCAAAAGAAGAAGCACAAATGGCCAATGAGTACATGAAGAAGTGCTCAGCATCTTTGACCAGTAGAGAGATGCAAATAAAATAAAAAAAAAAAAACACTGAGATTCTATCTTACTCCAGGAAGAATGGCCAGCATCATGAACTCAGAAAACAACAAATGCCAGGGAAGCTATGGGGCAAAAGAAACCCTTCTGTGTTGTTAGTAGGAATGTAAACTAGTACAATCACTATGGAAATCAGTAAGGAGATTCCTCAGAAAAATAATATTAGAAATTTCATTTGACCAAGCTATGCCTCTTCTGGGTATCTTCCTAAAAGAGTTAAAGTCATTCTATTACAGTGATACATGTAGATCCATGTTTACAGCAGTACAACTCATAATAGCTAAATCTTGGAAGTGGGCTATGTGCCCATGAACAGATGAATGGATAAAGAAAACATGAGATACATATATATATATATATATATATATATATATATATATAGAGAGAGAGAGAGAGAGAGAGAGAGAGATCTATGTATTTCTCTCTATATATATATATCTCATAAAGAATGATAAATTTGAGTCATTCATAAGAAAATGGATACAACTTAAAACCATAATGCTGAGTGAAATAAATCAGACACAGAAGATTAAAAACATGATTCCTCTTGTACAAGAACCCCAAAGTATAAATAATTTTGAGGGAAAAAAAGATAGATTATTTAAAACAGGGAGATTGATTTTGTGGAGATGGAAAGGGGTTCTAGGAATGGGGAAGATGGAAGAGTGGGGTGGGGAAGGAGAAATAAAAAGGATCAAGATGTAATATGCATATATACCAGTTCTCCATGATGAATGTATTTATGGAAAACATATACTAATAAAAAGGAAAATGGTTTAAATGATAAACTTCATGTTATAGATGGCTTACCACAATAACATAAATTTAAATTTAAAAAAGAGAAACAGATATAGGAAAAGACAATAAAACTTACCTCCTGAAAGAGCCAAGTGTCACACTGGGCAGGAGATAAGTTCAGATGCATGAGGATGAGGATAGGGTGTAAACAATGGGGTGGAGGGACACTGTCATAGTTTCGCTTGTCTTTCTGGTCATGGCAAGCTGAGAGTAACTTGTCCTTTTATTCTGATATAGCCCCTTCTCACATAGCTGTGTGGAGAGCAAGCCTGTTTAGAAACCACTGGCAGTTCCAAGGACCTTAAGTGTTCATGGTAGAGAGTGAATTAAGTAGTTGCTACTTATTAAGTGTCACATTGGTAACCCTGAGTTCATAGTGCTTCTAGGAAATAAAAGAAAGAAGAGACACAGAGAGTAATCACTACTCTATGCTGGGCACTGTGTTCACACAACACAGATGCCTCTCAATAACTCTGCAAGACAGTAAGCTCAGTAGAGGGAGAAGTCACATCTGAAAGAGATAGAGCTGGGGTTATGTGAGTTCAAAGCAAGGTCTTTCAAGTGTGACTTACTGACCTGAAAATAGAGGGACATAGAATTCAACGCATACCAGATTACCTCTTTAAACCTTAACTCTTGGATTATTTCTTTTGTAATTTTTTTAACCTCCAGAGCTTTCACACTTAGCTACATCACTTTACTCTTTTTAGTTTCTTTAAATTTTGAAACAGGGTCTCATCAAGTCACTCAGTTGTCCAAGCTGGGCTTGAATTTGCAATCCTCCTGCCTCATTCTCCTGGAGTGTTGGGATCACAGGAACGTGCACCATGCCAGGCTGGCATATCCACTTTTCAATTGCCTTGACTTACAAGTGACACAAATTTATACTCACATTCCATCAGCAAAAACTGGTTACATGGCCCCCACAAATTTTGAGTAGTATCATAGCTTGTGTCTAGATATCCCCCCATGCAGTCATAGGTGGGGCTTTCCAGAGGTGGCTGGGTCTAGGGTGTATGATGCTGGGATTAAATGTGTATGATTACTAATGCAGTCCACTGATTGGTTTGGCATAGTTCTAGGTGTAGATAATGGGAAGGCCCACCTTTGGATGTGTGGCATCACCCAAAGGGCAGATAGACTAGATGGTCATAAAGGGACAGAAAAAAGGTAGGCCTGCTGCTGCTTCCTCACTACTTTGCTGCTTTTCTGCCCTCCTGCCTTCTGCCCACCATGAACTATTTCTCCTCCGTGATTCCTCTCTGCCATGGCACCCTTGGACTCAGCCAACTAGGAAATGAAATCTCTACAAACTGTAAGCTAAAATAAACCTCTTCTTCTTTAACTTTGGGTGTTGGGTATTTTGTCTCAGAAACCAGAAAAGTGGCAGTTCTACTGTGGAAATAGAACACAAATTTTGTTGGACAGTTTGCCATCTCTCCTATGCTGTCAGTCTGATCTGAGCTGTGACCCAAGTATGGCATAAGACAGTGAGCTTTGTTAATCAGATTCACATTCCTAGGAATACTGTTTTAAAACTTCAGAGCGAATGTAGTACTGAGCTTAAGAGCTAAAGCAGAAGGGTTATATTCAGGTGAGATCATGGCCATGAATAATTAAATTACTAGAAGTTCAAGTTATGGGGAAGCAAATAGGGTTGTTTTGTTTGTTTT
>RJWT010032249.1:0-14176 GCA_004365215.1 Cuniculus paca | reverse complement strand
AAGAATTGTCATTGTTTTCCTAAAATTCTATTTTGTAATTCATTCCCTAATCCCTTATCTGTTGTAGACCACAGTCAGGTGATTCAGAATTTTAGTTGGCAAGGATCAAAAAACACACACAGCACAATAAAGACCACTAGCTTACTAAAAATAAATTTCATAAAAGTATGAATTTTTCTACCTCTAAGAAAAGAACATAATTTCACTTTTTTTCATAGATTTCTCTGGGACATCACTACCTATGAAAATGACTTTTTAATGTACTCATCAAATAATTTTTGACCTTCTCTTTATCTTTCTTTGATTTTATACTGGTGATTGTCATCTATTCCACTGTCACTTTGTTCATCTCCATCTTGTCTACACTTAAAAAAGAGCCTCCTGAACTATCATTGTGTTAGGGAAGGACTAACGGTGGTATTTGGTTAAAAACATGCATCTATTTATATGTTTATATCTAGATAGCAATAGATTCAAACATAATAGTAGTTATCTATGGACTGTGAAAATAATTTTAGTTTCACTTTCTTCTTTGAAATATTTTTTTTTCAGAATTCCTGCAAAGAGCATGAGTATGCTTTATAATAAAACCATTGCTATTTTTGGTTGGACACTGTATGTGTTTTGAATCTGATCTCTACTACAACAGAGTAGATGTCATGTTGATTAAATTACTTCCTAATGACTTTGATTAAAAAAATCCTTTGAGCATCAATTTCTTCACTTTTAAGATACCCGCTCTTCATCGGATTGAGAGAATTAAATTAAGCTAAATGGAGTGCCTGGTACATAAAGGGTGATTAAAAATTACTAGTTCCCCTCTTTAGGAGTTTTATGTTAGTAGAAGAAAAGGACAGTGATTAAAATGCTCAGATTTAAAATAGAAATTATAAAAATAATTATTTGTCACTCAGGTAAGATTTCTCCCAATGTTTGTGTTTCACAAAGTTTTCCAGAAAGCCTGACATGAATTAGTGAGATACATTGTACCCAATTTTAGGAGAAGACTTTAGAAATCAGTGAGCCGAAATCATTTATTTTATAGTTGAACTTACTGGGAGAAAGATTTATTTTTTACAGTAGCCATGTTTTCAGCATCCTCTCCAAAGAATAAATCATCACTTAGCTTTTAGCAGTGGATTTGGGATTATTTGCTATGATCTTAATTGGATTCTTAGATCCCCTAGAATCAGGCTAGTGACTGGAATGGAGAGGAGATAGTAGAGGGGTGAAAAGCCAGGAAAAAGGAAAGAAGCTCTAGAGAAATTCTGTGTTCAGGCACCAACCCACTGGCAAATCCACAGTGATAATATCTATCTTCAGCTAAGACTAAACATATATGTATAGCAGGAAAAACTCTTCCATGCAATTTTATGAACTGTGGGACTAAGCATTTCTTTCATCACTGGCACACTGGGGCTTCCTTAATTCAGCAGAATTTTCATGCTTTGTGTTTGGTCAGTGGTGAGTACAACTCAGCAGGGTCCTCTGTTGCACTCAGAAAGAGGCAATGCTGTAAGAAAAGCACTACTTAGTATCAACCTCTCAGTTGGGTGATTATATTTCTTCAGCTACTGAAGGTGTCAAAAGCAGGGGGAAGTGTAGTACAAGGATGAGTGAAGAATTTCTTTTGTTCTTCAACACAAATTCCCTCTTACTCTTAATTTGGGTAATAAAGCTAATAGAAATATTTGTGTCTGTTAGAATAATTTCAGACTTTGCTTCCTTGGCTAGTCCCTCTCACAAATGCACTAATTTTGAGGGGGAGGAGAGCGAGAGATCCTTTTTAGCTTATAAAATGTTGATTATTTCTTTGACAAGACGTCTAAGTCTGGGAAACAGCTTTCTCTTTCCAGGAACTGTTTTTGTCTGTTGCTGCTATCTGAAAGCAGCCACCTGGTTAAAGGGAAAACAGTTTAATTAAGTTTTCCTAATACTAATTTAAAACTGAAAGCCTTGAAAAATACAAACACAGCATTTGAACCTATGATCTTCCTGTCTCACTGTCCTACATTCTGTACTGCCTCTTTCCAGATGTTTGCTAGGTTTCTGTCTTGGTTACTTTTCTCTCATCATTGAGACAAAATACCTGATGCCCAAAGTGAAGCAAGTAAAGGTTTATTTCTTACAGTTCTTGGAGGTTTTAGTTCATACTCAGCTGGCTCCAAGGCAGGGTGGTGCAGCTGAGTGGTAGTCACTCTAGGTGGCTGCAAGCAACAAGAGCAAAAGGGCAAAAGAGGGGGAAAAACCACGCTTTCTTTCCTCCCTTATATTGTATGCTGGTTCCACCTCTGGAAGGGTGCAGCACTTACACTGCTAATGCCAGTGCTGGATAAGGAACCAATCACAAACACTAGATTCAGCCACCTCCATGACTGCATGAGGCTGGGGAGGTCACCTAGACACAAACCATAATATTCATGTTAGAGATTTCAGTTTGACACTTTCCTCCACCAAACGTTTTTTTTAAACAGGTGTATGAAAAATATGAAGGAACATCATTCCAAAGGCTCTGATACAAGAAGTTCAGTACAGACAGATGGTGGAGCCCATATGTAGTTGGTGTTGAAAAAGCCATAAATGAAAATAGCTGCTTAAATTGAAGATAAAAAATTAATAGCTTTTGTAGTATAATCATCAACTTGAATATTTATTTGTGTATTTATTTAATATATAAGAATCTAGTCAAGAATCATGCTAACAACTATGGAAACAATGACAAAACATCTTTATTCCTTGCTTTCCTATAATTTACTGTCAAACACAAAAAATAGTAGACAAAATTTTTATTCTAGTTTGGAATCCTAGGCATTAATAATGGCTGTTTCCCTCCATGCTGCATGTCTGAGACAGTTACTTAGTCTTTCTGTGCCATAGTTTCTTCATCTGTAAAGCAAAGGGACTGGGTACCATGTAAGTCAAAGTTACTCACTGGTGACTTAGTGCCCCTGTGCAGGCAGATCAGTTCAAGTCATGACAACTTTGGTTCAGGACTCAGGAGTTGGCATTTAGAAATGCTCATCTCAATTTGAGTGATTCTCTATTTCTGTATTCTCATTAACATTACAGGTGAGTGTTTCACTTTCTAAGATTTCCATTATGCATAGTGAACTATAGTCCAAATTATTAAAGAGAAAATTTCAGAAATAAAGTTCATAATGTTTATATTACTTTTATTATAAAGAGGTCCTGAACAGTCATGCTGTAGACAAATCATAGAACCTAGCACTTCCCATATACAGTGATGATGACTACAGAACTTTTTCTTTACTCTATAACATTTGTCAGTACAGACTGTCAGTCAGCTTTTATTGCTATGACAAAATAACAGAGAAAAACAACTTAAAAGGAGGAAAATTTTATTTTGGCTTAAAGTTCTGCAGATTTCAGTCTGTATTAACTTGTCTCTGTTATTTCTGGACCTGTAATGAGGCAGAACATCATGGTGGAGAGCATATGGTGGAGCAAAGCTGTTTACCTCCTGGTGGCCAGAAAGCAGAGCACGAAGAAAGGGCAGTGGTCCCAATATCCCATATTTCCAACTAGGCCCAACCTCCTAAAGTTTCCACCATCTTTCAATAGTCTGTTGAGCCAGAAAACCATAAATGGATTAGTCAGTTCCTGAGATCAGAGTCCAGTCACCTTCCAAGGGCCCACATCTAAACACTATTGCATTGAGTACCAACCAGCCCTTCAAAATGTGAACTTTTGAGAAACATTTAAGATCCAAACCATAACACAGATCTCCTTTGGATGTTCCTTCACCTTTGGTATCTGACACCCCTGCCAGGTTACTTCCCTGAATGGATGCCCTTCTTCCTTCTTCAGGCTCTGGTTTTGCAAGCCAAGTCATCTTCCCTCACAGGAAGACCTCATTTTCTCACTTGGGCACTGACATCCTGCTCTGGCCACTGAGTTTCCCAGCAGCCTCCCACAGATAGCATTAATGGCTTTAGTGAGGTCTGGAAAGTGAGTAAGGAAAGAGATAGAAAAAAATTATTTCTGGTAAATGGAGGTTTACTACTACAGTAACTTTCTTTTCCCCATAGACAATAGTTAGTTTTTCTCTTTCATAATCTTCCTATGAAAATGATGTTAATATATTTTCTAGATATTGACTATCTACTATATATTAGTCACTGCTTATATTTCTGATTCTCACCATAATCCTATAAAATAGGTGTTTTATTTTATACATAAGAAAAAAAGACTTATAATGTTTTAGAAACAATTTTATGAAAACCATGGAATGAAAGTACACACTTTGAATCCAAGTCTAGTAGAATCCTTGGCCCATGTCATGCATTGCTGTACCTCTATGCTAACATATATGTCTGTGCAGTTTTATGACAAAATTTTTCTTCAAGAATTGATAGAAATCTTTGACTATACACTGTAACAAGTTTAATATGGAAAGCATAGAACCTGCATTTCTGTGTTTTATCTCTAGAAATTTGATTAGCCTTTATTATAACTAGGAGTTGTGCTTTTTGCTTTAACTCAAGGAATTTTCTACAACCATACTTAAAAAAACACAGACAAGTACATGTCATCTCATGAAGTGACATATCCTATTTCTAAGATAAGAAAAAAAAATTTCCTTGATGTTTCTTTGAAGTTCTTTCTTGTAGTTGTGTCTCAAATAATATAAACAACACACTCATATCTTGTCATACTAGGAATTGTTAGTCATTTAGAAGGTTGGATTGTAGAGGGCTATGAGACATAGATCTTTATTTTAGTTAGTGTAGTTACATAATGATTAGATATTAAAAGATAGCCTTTTAAAGAGAAAAGGTAATCTCTGACCCAGAGAAAAAAATTAGTATCTATACATTAACTACCAACCACTGATCATCTGCCTGCCCCAGAAATACTACTAACCAGCCAAGAAATGGTTGGGCCTGCTGGTGAAGAAAAAAAATTTAGAGAAAATAAACTTTAAGTTTTCAAATATTTAATGAAGTTTAGTTTTTTTCAACTTTCATTGCTGCAAAATATGAGCCCACTTCTCCCTCAAAATGTTAAGGACATTTGGCAATTCTTATTAGATCTTTATTCCAGTGGAAGTGAAGAAGAAAATCAAACCATGACATGATTTTTTAAAATCAATTGACTTTTTGTTTGGTTTTCAAAATTTCTAAGACTGTGACTCAAGTATCTTTCTCTCTGAGTAGAACTATTGAGGAATTACTCTAGTCTTACTCTTTATAACTTCTCTATATTTTTCAAATATTCTACAGTGAAATTCACTTCTACTTTAATCAGGAAATTGTTTTGTGTGTCATGAAATACACATGGAAAGACTCTACAGTTGCTAATATGGTTTATGTCTGGATGTCCTCCCAAAATCACATGTAGACATAGGTGGAGATTTTCAGAGGTGGCTGGATCTGGAGTGTGTGATGCTGGGATCAAAGGTATAGGATTAATAAATTAGTCCTCTGATTGGTTTTGTATAGTTCTGGATAGGATTAAGGGCACCCCACCCTGAGTGTGAATGCTATTCATCCTAAGGGCAAGTAGTGTGGATAAAATTTAAGGGACTGGGAGGGTCCCTGTCCTTGATTGTTGCTTATTGCTTATTGCTGGTGCTTCTTGTCTTCTGCCTGCTCTGCGATGCCCCTCTGTCATACCACCCTGTCTTGGAGACAGCCGATTATGAACTGAAACCTCTACAAACTGTGAGCTGAACAAATCTTTCCTTTAACTTTGAGTGTTGGGTATTTTGTCTCAGCAATGAGAGAAGTGACTAATATAGTTGTTTAAAAGCCAAACAAAATGTGTTCCTAAAGGTTCATGTGTACAGGATATGGGTATTATAATATTTATAAAATTGAACTTGAAGTTCGGGTTCCTTTTTAAAATTTTTCCTTCCAAATCTGAACAGTGCTGTTAGCATTGTGGTAAAATGACTCCAAGGACAGCCCATGTTGAATTAGCCCCAGATTGTGATATTTTCTTTAAAGCTCAACACTGAGTCATTTTCACCTCAGAAATGCAAGTTGCCACTTCCTTCTATATAAGGAATAAGTACAAATATAAAGGGTAATAAGTACAAATATAAAGGGTAAAGGAAGGGCCTGGAGTCAACCCTTGGTGCCCTTCAGGCAGAGGCTTTTCTTCTCAAAGATTGAAATACCTTTTTGTTACCATAAGCAAGCACCAGCTGCTTTTCTATCAAAGCTGGGACCTTGGCTCTGGGAATCCTAGCCCTTCATGGTCTTTGCTTCTGTACAACATTGAACTGTGAAATAAAACTAGATTTTGCTTTTACAGTTAGAGTCCCAAGAACTAATGATATCCTGACCTTCAGCTCTCTACACAGAAATAACAAATAAATAGCAACAAAAATATATTTGAATACTACCTGGTAATAAGAAAAGGACTTGGAGGGATTTTAGTAGATGCAATGACTTCATCCATATGTAAACCATTCCAAGAAAATATATTTGAAGCAGGCAGCAGCATATATGCCCCAAAATGGCTGCTGTATTTAGAGACCACGTGTCACTGTTCAAGATGGGAAGGCACTCATCTCTGGAAAGTCTTTTTGGGTAAATGCAAAGAGTAAATATGTTTTGATTTTTTATGTATACACAAACATCTTGGCTCTATTTCTGCCATTAATTTATTATATTTGCATGCGTCTCTTCTCTATTAGTTTATCAGTCCCTTAAGCACTGAAAGACTTCATCTTCTATGTTTGATAAATTATCCAAAAAAGGTAGATGTTCAGACATGTATGTTTAATAGCAACATAATACTAGCCAACATTTATTATGATTTTATGGTGCAAGTTAGAATGATGCATGGAGAATGTCTTCTAATCTACGAAAGATAGGTGTTACTACCACATAAATTGTACTGATGGAGGTACTGAGGTTTAAAATGGTGACATGTGCCAAGTCACATGCTGGCTAACAGCAGGGCAGGTAGCCTATGCACAAGTGCATTGCCACAAGAGCCTGCTCTTATATGTAGACAGACACCTTATACTTACACAACCTAAAAAACAAACAAACAAACAAAAAACCCTCTCTGTCCAAAACCTGGATTATCAGGCAGGGTGTCACTTGTTGCAATAATAAGATTTCATCCATCATAAATTCCTTAGGGGTATTTTAGTCAGGGGTCACATGAGTAGTGTGGAGGGGTAGGTCAAACAATCTGGAGGATAAAATCAAACTTGGCCATTTGCAAGCCATAAAATTTAGTTTCTCTGACTCTTACCTTGTTTAGCTTTCAAAAGGAGAATGAAATATATTTTTGTAATATTACTAGGATTATTAGAGTTGATGAATGATACCCTATGCAAGGTAGGTATTCAATAAATAGCTTTTTCTTTTGTTTTAAGCTTCTGAATGTAATGGGGAAAATATCACATTTTAATTTTTGTGTAAGTAGAAACCATTCTAAAATGAATCCCCTACACTCTCGTCTTTCTGAATAGACCATGATATGGATAATATATTGGTTTCTTGAAGGATACAGAATCAATACTTCTGGCAGCTTCAATCCATAATACCTTCAGACCCTAATAAAGTATTTGAATCTTTTGTCCCTATATTAAAAGACCTCAGATTGCTTTATTTTAAAACTCATGTATTTGTTTTTACTATCTTTTACATGATTCTATTTACAGACTATCTGCTTATTTTTGCAGGATATTTGAAGAAGGCAGTCCACCTACCCTATTTGAAATTATTTTATGGTTTTATATATTAAGTTTTAGAAATGTACACCAAATATGAAATAGTGTTCATAAATCCCTCCTACAGAAAATGAGTATCTAAATAAATAAAAATTTTAAGTGTTCATTTGGATTTCTAGGAGGCTTCCCCCCTCATCCCTTCTTTCCTGAGTCCTGACTGCATTTTCAATATTTGCTTTGTCATATAGCTGACAGTCTTTCTTTTTCAAAGTTGATGTCCAGGTTGTCAGTGATTTGCATGCCTTGTGCAGTCCTTCCACATACCATATTCCCTGTTTCCAGAGTGTTATCTTTCCTATTTTTATATTTTAATGTTTGAATCCAAAAATTGTTATCATTCTGGGAACTACTATTATTATTGTCATTATTAGTGCTTTCTTATCAGCTCTTAAAAATAGCTAAACAATTGGTTAGTTGCCAAAATAAGCATTATAATGGGAGGAGTGCTAGTTAGACAGCTCTGTCCATTATTCACTTTGAGGAATCATCTTGGAGTCAGAAAACCATTTCATTCAAAATAACCTTTATTAAAAACAACCTGTTAACCTTAATTTATATTTTATTCCATATGAGTCATGGGGAAATAAATACAGCATTGCATTTACCTGGAAGCTAAAAAGCCAGTTTCATCAAATAATATAGAGGAAAAGTTTCAACAGTATGTTTAAGGAATGGGCCAAATTTAATGTCATCAAAAATGTGCTTTTGGAGATTTTGTTGCAGAGCCAGGGACCAAGTAGTACTGTAGAACCAATGATAATACACTGCCTTGTCTCAAGTTTCCAATATGACTCTGAGGTTGGTGAATAATGCTCCATTTACCTTTTCCAGCTTCAATTCATAGGAAGGCCATCAACCACTTAGGTAGACCTACCAACCTTTGGGGTCTAGCAGCTCTCAGCATAGTCCATAGTCATAAATGAACCTCTCAATATTGCTCATTAATGAAGTCAGGAAAAAAGTACCAAAGGTTCCCTTTTTAACCATGATTTTTGAAAATGTAAGGATTTCAATTAGAAACACAATTTATGTGTCTATGCATTTATATTCAAGTACTAATATATCTGGTCTTATACTTTCTTTTGTTTTCCTTTAATGTTCTATTTTTTATTTTTATGCCCACTTTCTTATCTTTTATATTTATTTTTACTGTTCTTTTAGTGGCTACTATGGAGACTATGACATTTGTCCTTTATTATGATTTTATAAATTTAAAATTTTTTTCCTTTCCAGAAAATTAATGGATAATAGAACCATTTCCTTTCACTCAGATACCCATCAGTTTTTATGCCATTATTCCTTGGAATTTAATCCTCTAAGTTGAACCCTACATGATATTTTATTATTATTGTACTATATAGTACAATTAATTTTGACTATTTCCTTTTCTTTATTCCTTTACTATACTTAGTAAGTGCAACTTTACTTAAATTGAGAATAATTTGTCTTGGGTTTGAAGAATAAACTTTAATATCTTTCTTAGTATGGTAATAATTATAAAAACTCTGAGTTCTGGCTTGATTGAAAATTTCTCTATGTCTCTCACTTTTAAAAATGTATTTGCTGATAAAGAACTCTATGTTGGCAAATATTCTCGTTTTCTACTTTGAAGATATTTCGTTGTCTTGTAGCTTCACTATTTCTGCTGAGATAGTTGCTTGTCTTATTACTGTTTTCCAAATACTAATTTTTTCTTGTTTCCTGACTGTGTTTAGTAGATTTTATACCTTTACTTTCAGCACCTTTTAAAAAAGAAATTAGATGACGAACGTGTCATACTTGCAAGCACTTACTTTACTACAATGCAGAAAAGTATGTGCTCTTTGGTTATTTTCTTACTTGCAAACCTCCTTTGGTTATATTATAGGAAAAATAAACTAGATTCTTTAACAAATGAATAGAATGAAATAAGAGTAATATTACAGATTGAAAGTGACTCAAGGGAAATATACAATGTGTGGATTTTTATTCAGACAAAACAACTGTGACAATCATTTCGGGCACAATCTAGGAAATTTAGAAGTACATTGAACATTAGATTTTTCAAGATGATTTTTGTTAGGTGGATAGCAGCATTAAAATTATGTTAAAGCACAAGTCCCTAGTGACACATACTGGAATATTTAAAGTGAAATTAAGTAGTCTAAGTTTTATTGTTTTTTAAAATTAAAGATAATTTTTTAAAACGTAAATTGATTTTGTAGCTTCTACAAGCTGGATATTTAGTGTTGAACATAATTTTTCCCCCACAGTTTTCCTTTTCTAAGTGTATACTAAAAGTCTAACTCCTTAAGTAACTGGAATCGAACAGTTGGCCCCATGATGGAACTGAATTCGTCAGTGTTAATTTCCTTACATCCGGGGAAGTCAGGCACTCACTGACTGACTTCTGCTATGAACAGCTGTGCTTGTTCCTCAGTACTGCCATTCACCCTCTGCTTTCAAGTAATCCTCGCTGAGGTTATCAGGGTGCTCAGAGCTTCACCCAGTGCACCTCAGTACATCTATCCCATCTTGAAGAACTGATCTTATAACTGCAGTGGCCATTGACTGTTCAGCTGCTTTCAGCCTCTATGGGAGTCCTCGGTTGATCCTCCCATGTACCCAAAGGAAAGTAAGAGTCCTGTCCACCTTTTACAGATGAAGAAAGAAGGCACCGTGTCCTGAAGGCACTTGCCCACAGATTCACAGCAGTGAGTGGCGGAGCCAGGACTCCCTTGCCAATGCCTATCTCCTAACCACTTGGCTGAACTGCTTCTCACTCACAAATGAGAACAGGAACAGTGTCCTTGGAGCCAAAGTGTTATCTCATCTTTGCAGGCTTTTCACTTTCAACAGAATTTTGGATTGTATCATGCTTGCAGTCAGAAGTTACAAGAGGAACAGATTAATTAATTTGTTGTTTTAACTTTTTATCTTGAAATTTTTTGTTACAACAAAGAGCTGAAACACAGTTTAATGTTTCTGTGTACTCAATTTTTCCAAGCTACTCTCTTACATAAACATTCCACATTATCAAAACCAGAAAATTGGTATTGATACAGTACTGCTAACTTAAAATTTCCCAGTCTCGGCTCTACTAATATTTTTTGTGATGATAATTTTTGTTTTGGGGGCTGCTGTCCTGTGTACTGTAAGATGTTTTGCAGTACTTCTAGCCACAAATTGTTAGCTGCAAGTAGCAATCAGGTTTATGAATTGTAACAAGAAATATCTCCAGATATTGCTGAATGTCCCTTTAAGGTAAAATGTCCTAGGTTGAAAAGCACTGTGTTAATTCAACTTCAAACTTGATTGGATTGTACACATTTTCACATGTACCTTTTTAGAGTTGGCTTTTTCTGTCACTGGCTCTATGAAATACTATGTCATGTTTAGAGGCTTGTAACCATTAGCACAATCAGTGTACAGAAATCTTCTTTCATCACGAAGAAACTCTTGCATTTGCTGCTTCTATGTTGTACTCTTTTCCTACCTTAAACCCTAGCAACCACTGGTACTTTGTTTTGTCTACAATTTTCTCACGCATATAGTGTTACTGGAATGGGGTCATACAGACTATAACCATTTGAGATAGGATCTATTAACACTCAGCATAAGATTACTGAGATCAAGCCAAGTTGCTATTTGTATTGGTAGTTTATTTCTTCTTATTTTGGAACATTGTTAATGTATGCTTGTACTACAGTTTGTTTATTCACTTGTTGAAGTGTATGTACATTCACCCTCCTCTCTCAATTTTGACTACAGTGAAAAGAGTTATTGTGAATATATGCTTTAAAAATAAGTTAAATGATGATTGTATACGCTTTTTTACCAAATGTACCACTGACTGAGGGAGAGAGAAGAGAAGGTGATGAAACAAATCTGAAAGCATATTTAAATTAGTTGTAGGTTTCATGGAGACCTATTATAATATTCACTTTTGGGGGGGCATTTTAAAAATTGCACTGAATTAAAACACAAACAATAGGACCGGGAAAATAGCTCAGTGGCACAGCGCCTGCCTGGTAAGCGCAAGGCTTTGAGTTCAATTCCCAGTACCGGAAAAAAATAAAAAAAGAAAAAGAAAGAAAGAAAAAGAAAGCAAAACAAAAGAAGAAACACAACAAAAATATTGAGCTACAGAGTAGACTGAGAAGGTTAGTATAGTAACTGAGGCAAGGAATGAGAATAAATTATGCTACTGCAGAAGGGCTTCAGATAGAAATAACAAGCAAATTTTGAAAATATGTTGGGCATAAAACATTATGTTAACTTGGAGTTGAAGAAAAATAGAAAATAAAATAGTACTTCTACTTGTGGCTTGAGTAAACTAGGAGGACAGAACCGATATAATTGAAGTATTATGCCAAGGCTAGAGGAAAAATGTAACTACTAGAACACAGCTTGTATTTAATATGAGAACAAATAAAATCGTGTAGGGAGGCTGTAGAAAGAAAGGACAAGAAATCCAGGAGTAAGTTTTGGAGGCACCTACATTCAGAGTTCAAGTGGATGTGCTGAGTTAGAAAGGAGATTTAAGAAAAAAAGTCTTGGAAAAAATTGGATCACATAACCTAAAAGAAGACACTTCATAAGAGAGAGAAAGGCAGGTGATATCAACTGTTCCTTAGATTTCCTAACATGGAGGTCATTATTGGATATGAGAAATGGAGCAAGTATTGAATATTTTGAGAAAAGAATAAGCTTATTTGGGATGGAAACAAAAGATAAAGATTCTTTGAAGAGTATATTATAGTTTATAAATTTTGTGTTTTGGGAAATAGGAACTGTCAGATTTTTAGTTGGAATCCCAAAGACTGAATTTAAGATAACACAAAAATGTGTGGAGAGGAAGACGAACTTTAGTCCTGAGATTCCAAAAGTTTAATGAACCATTTCTTTATCCAGGGACTTTTCTTCTCCTCTATTTATGAATCGCACACCCTGCTCCCTTCATATCCACCATCTCTCTTATTTGGAGGGTGGGGTTCAAAAGAGCTATTTGCTTTCACAAAATCGATAGTTTAGTCCTGGCATTTATAAGTGTAGAAAGAGTCTCTGATCATCTTATTTTACTTGCCACAGACTTGAAGAGCTCGATTTCATGACACAAGGATCAACTTCTCAAAACATAATCACAACTATCACATTCCTTAATGAACCACAAATAGATTTATACATGAACTAAGTGCGTATCATATGTGTTTTTGTTATAAGTACTAATAAAATAGTTATCTGTAACATTTTTTTCTTCTAGCCTAAAAACTGAGATAAAATGCTCATTTAGGGAAAATAGCTTTCAAGTTCTTATTACTAGTGGTGGGAAACATAAATCTGTGTCCCAAGGGATATGAACTAAGCTCATTACTTAAAGAAGTCAGTACTTGGGAAATGTGTGAAGCAAGCATCTTAGAACATCTGCTTAAATTATTTAAGGCAACAATTTTAGAAAAGGCACAATGAAATTTCTAGTAATTATAGTTCTTCCAAGAGTCCCACTAGGGACCATTTATTTGAAGAAAACAGATCACATGTCATTCTTGAAATATTCTAAAAGCTATGAATTCTGGCTATGTTCACTTTTTCTAAAATGAAACAACCACTAACCCAACATCTCAGTTTTATATATAAGCCTAGTTTTTTTAAATTCAGTATGCCCTCTCTCCATGTGATTTTTCTACAAATAAAAAGAAAATCTCGTTGAGCTAAAGGGTAGGGGCAGAGGAGTTACATCAAATAGGATATTATGCAAAACCTTTTAGCTACTCGTAAGTTTTTCTAATAGATTAAAAATGAGCCTTGCAGAAATTCCCATCAAAAGATGGAGCTATTTCTCCATCCCTTGACTCTGACTTGGTTTGTTACTTGTCACCAATAGAATGTGATGGAAGTTGTGATTTCTTACTGACTTGGTCTTTATAACTCTCTCTTGAGAGTGGCCATAAACCAAAGAAGCCACTCACTAGAAGAGCCCTGAATGGAGACATTTAGGGTTGAACACATGAGACATGAGAAAGTGGACCCAAAATGCATGGAACGGAAGAAATTTGTGACTTGCAAATCCTGAAATGGTTAGGAGTGCCAATGGAGAACTAACATGAAGTCTGGGAGTTCCATCAGGTGTCTGAGGGTCAGAGAAAAGAGAGAGAGAGAAAATCTTTGTGATGATGCTTTTATTACAAACCTTGGACCTTACTTCTGGAGATGGTTGTGGACTGACTAAAGAAAACATATGGAGAGGGGAGAATGGATTAACCAGTAGGTTTGCCACTGTCAACAGGTGTAGGTGTGTTGGGTTTTAAGTCTGTGGGATAAGGAAGTAGAAGAGTATATCATAAGCTACCACAGGGGACAGGATGTTTTTAAAAAGCTGAAGGTAGCATGGTATGCTGAAGTTTGAAATAACTCCTATTGGGTCTAAAAACGGATGCCAAAGCAGCAACTATATTAAACAAACATATGACAGAACTTAGTGAT
>RJWT010032248.1:0-14166 GCA_004365215.1 Cuniculus paca | reverse complement strand
CACGGTATTAGCTAGACTACAGATGGTACTGTGGACAAAAGCATAAGTTTTTCTTTCCTCCCTGACTCGCAGATACGAAATTCTCCGAATTTCCTGGTGTTGAAGGGATGGACACTCTCTCATACACTGTCTTAAGAATCACAGTGCTTATTTACGAGGCACAGTCTGAGAAGACAAATGATTCTGCCGTGAAACTCTCTAAATAATACTTGAGTTGATTTGCTTAGTGCAGCTTTTACAGAGGAGTGCCTCTGTTGCTAAAATGCAGTGAAGGTATTTATTAATTCAATGACCTAATATTTATTGAGGGCCAGCCATATGCTGTGCATTCATTCGGTGAAGCAGGTTGGTGCTTAAGGCAGAATTGTGTCTGCGCTCATCGAGCCTGTGTCACAGTTTCAGAGATAAACAGGCAACAGGTAAACTGACTGAAGTTAAAAAAACGTGCTTTCAAATAGCTGTGTGAACCATGACTAAAACTAAGCCAGATTACATGATGAAGTAAGTGACTGGTGGCTCAGACAGTGGGAATGATAAGAGAAGGTGGGTGGGAGAAGTTTTTCTACGTGGCGAGTATCTAAGCCAAAAGGATCGTTAATGCATACCACTTGCTCTAGCTTTGGAAAACTTTGAAAAAACACCTGCATGTTGATTTTAAATAGTACTAGGCATTTGGTATTGATGCTCATGGGAAGAAATAAAAGTTTATTTCAAATAGTAAGTATGAGCTTTGTTCTTATAAAAAGTTGACATCAAATACATTTACTTATTATTTGAACTATTTGAAAGAATTACAGATTTATCATAAAAACAAGAACATAAAGGCAATACCAGTGCACAAATTTAAGATTAGCTTGAAAGCAGATTGTGTTCCTTGGCACTGTCTAAATGCAACTGGGTTTACCCTGGTCATAGGTGGGCTTTGAACACTAAATAGAGAGTCACTCGCATGAAAATATAAACGTTAAAAAAATACTGTGTTTAAAGGCTTAGTAAAATATTCATCTATACTATTATAGGTTGAAATGATGTTATGTGTGCACTAGGTTAAATTAAGTATTTATAAAATTAATTCTACTCATTCTATTTTATGTGTATATTGCAGTTGAAGACATATTTTAGTGGTATCACATTTGCCTCCTTGCATGTATGGTACTCGTACTTGGTCAATAATGCAGCCAAAAAGGTGGCTATGTTCCATATTCTGCCTTACAGCCAGCTTACCATGGACTGAACCCTCAGAATATGGGCTAAAATAAACTTCTTCTCTTTTCTTGTGGGAATTAAATATTTTTTCTTCAATGACAATAAAGTTGACAAGTACAGAAATTGTACTGCAGAAGTGGAGTCCTTACTGTGGCTATACCTAAGGTTCAGAAGTCTTTGGAACAGGTTTGCAGGGTGAATTTGGGAGGGTTCGGCAGTGCAAGCAGGGAAAGTCTTAGGTCGCTATAAAGAAAGCTGAATGAGTAATTGTAATAGGAGCTCAGAAGATCAAATTGCTGATAGGAATGCAGAGTGTAGATAAAGCTTATGTGGGTTCAGTTGGGAAAAAGGGTACTATTAAAAATTTAACTATTGGCCATGTAGGTTTCTTTCTAACAAAAAATTTATGTTTAATGTACGTCCAAAGTTTTTGCGAGAGACTGAACTTCTTGGCATGTGTGTGTACATATATACATATATCTAAACATATGTCTCTATAAATACATACCTATATCTATATATACATCTATCTATATAGATATATAGATATTATGAGCTTTTTGTATATTTAAACTTATGTGCTTGAGTCATTTCACTTAACATTATGGTCTCAAAGTGTATCCATTTTTCTACAAATGACTTATTTGTCTTTTTTATGGCAGAGTAGTATTCCATTGTGTATAAATACCAGTTTTTTTTATCCATTTCTCTTTGATGGACATGTAGGCTATTTTCATGATTAGTTATTATGAATTGTGCTGCTATAAACATAACTATGCATATGCAGTATGATGTCTTTAACTCTTTTGGAAGTATACCTAGAAGGTGAATAGCTGGGTCTAATGGAATTTCTACTTTTAATTTTTGGAAGAATCTCCATATTGATTTCCATAGTAGTTTTATCAGTTTACAGTTCCACCAACAATGCAGAATGGTTGCTTTCTCCCCACAGCCTAATCAGCATTTGTATTGGTTGATTTCTTGATGGTAGCCATTCTTTCAGAAGTGATACAGAATCTCAGTGTTGTTTTAATTTTAATTTCTCAAGTGGTGGTTTAGTCAGGGATTGTAAAGAAAGAAAGACAATATAGGACATATAATTTGTAGTATTATTTATAATGGTCACCCCAGATTCAAACATGGAAAGTATAGGAAACCTGTCCCACACTAAAGACCTAGAGAATTCACCTGAGAGCCTGGATCCCATGGCAATATTCTGCATGAGTGCTTCTGCAGACCTACAGCCTATGACAGTACCTCCCACAACAATGACTCATGCAAGTCTGGGAAGGCTCCAAGGTCAGAGGTGGAAGCTCGAAAGTCTGTGCCAGCAGGATGAGGGTTCTTCACTGGAGCCAGGAAGCAGCACTCAAAGTAAGGATCAGAGCTCCCCCGAAAAGCACCACAGCCATCCTCAGTGACAATGAGGTCCTGAGCTCCTTCAACAATGAGAACAGCCGAGTTCATATCAGGAAGCCGGGGTGACAAGCTTCTCCTGGAGGTTGAGCAGCACACCATCTTCCCCTCCAGAGCCAGGAAGCAATGCTCAACATAAGGACCAGAGTTCCCCCACAGTGAACCACAGACATTCTCGGCAACAAGGTCCTGAGGTCCTCTGATGATGACAACAGCCAAGTCCATATCAGGAAAGAAACTTGACGTGGCTCCTCCTGGAAAGCCAATGGTAACAGGAGAACCAACAGCACCAAAGAACAGCACTGAGGAGAATCCACAACACTAAACTCTTCCTCTCCAGTTCTCCTTTTTATCTTGGCAACAATCCTCAGATGGGCCATCCATACTCAGCACCAGGCTGATTCGGTTCAGCTGGTATTACAAGTTGACCATCAGTTACGAGTCCACCACAAGTGGTCAGTGATGCTGGAACATTCTTTCATGTATTTTGCTGGCTGCGTATATTTCTTCATCTGAGAAGTGTCTATTCATTTTAGATGCCCACTTTTAAATGAGTTTTTAAATTTGGAAGGTCTAATTTATTTAAGTTCATTAACCATAATTCCAAAATTGTTATGTAGATTTAATGCAATCCCAATCAAAATATCAATAACATTCCTTACTGAATTGGATAAAGCTATCTTAAAATTCACATGGAACCCACAGAAACCTAGAATAGCAAAAACAATTCTGGGGGACAAGGGCAAGGCAGGGCACATCATAATCATGGACTTCAAGTTATACTACTAACCTACAGTGATAAAAACAGCATGGTGTTGGGAAAAAGAAACAGACTCATGGATCAGTAGGACAAAAGGAAGCATATAGAATAAATGCCAGGCGCACTCAGCTATGCTATTTTTGACAAAGGGGCCAGATCCTTTTGCTGGAGAAAGG
Source organism: Cuniculus paca (assembly GCA_004365215.1). Lineage (NCBI taxonomy): Eukaryota > Metazoa > Chordata > Mammalia > Rodentia > Cuniculidae > Cuniculus > Cuniculus paca. Next base: position 10,608 of record RJWT010032248.1, on the reverse strand, counting down.
ATAACCTCTTTAACAAATGCTGGGAAAAGTGGCTTCCCACTTACAAAACATTGATCCTAGACCTATATTTCATCATTTACTGAACTGAAATCAAAATGGATCAAAGATAAAAACACTAGAACAGAAACAATCTGCCAGAAGACAATAGAGGTAAAACTCTTGAAGACATAGGTGTAGGAAAAGGCTTTCTAAACAAAACCTAGATCAGACAAGAAATAATGCCAACAATCAACAAATGGGGTCATATCAAATTAAAAAGCTTCTGTGCAGTAAAGGAAACCATTGACAGAGTGAAGCGACAGTTTGCAGAATGGAAAGCATTTTTGCCAGGTACTCCTCAGACAAAGGACCAAAAGAGACTCTCAAAGTGTGCTGCTTAGTCAGGATCTCTAAGAGTATCCCCTGTCCAGTCATCCAGGCAGTCAGAGGCTGCTGCAATGGTAGTTGAAGGAGAGCCAGTTACTACTTGAGCTGGCCACGTACCCTGGTATCATTCACGCGGTGCTGGTTTTTCAGGAAGATGGTTGTATGGTAGTGGAAGCTTCTGCTCAGATTTCAAATGAAGGCACACCAGGCCACACAATGCGCCCTGTGGTGGGGCAAGGCATGACGCTGTGAATATGAGACCAAATGTGCAGTGAAGGCCCGAGGAAGTCGGAAATGCCAGAAACATAATCTATGGAAAGCAACAGCACAAACGTAGAATCAGCCCAAGACAGAACCCCTGTGCACTGCAAGGCCGTAAGTGTAGGGCTGCCCAAGTCCTTCAAAGCTCATGGTTAGCGCGATCTACTCTGGGGCTTACACATGGACACTCAGGATTTCATGCTTTTCCTACTGGTTTTGGATCTTGGTTTGGCCTGAATTCACATCTGCCTATTTATCCCTTTTGGAATGGGAATATTTATCCTCTTACCCTGTAATATGTTAAACTGATAAGAACAGATACTAGCCAAAAGGCCGAGAAGCGATACCCTGTAATATGTTGAAAGTAACTCACTTTCCTTTTTTTTTTTTTATTTTCATAGGGACTCACAGCTAAAAGTTTGTCTTGAGTATTAGAAAAGATGCTGGACTTGGACTTTAAGAAATGCTGAAACTGCTAAGACTTTGGTTACTCTTAAAGATAGACTACATGCATTTTACATTATGTCAGATACACATGAACCTTTTGAATGTCAGAGGCAAAATATTTTCTAAAATGCAGGCTAAATATGTAAATCTAAAGTGGCCATGTAGAAATTAAACTAAAACTTTTCCGTTTTCCAGAGGCCGCTTTTCTGCAAAATCAAGTTTATCTTCATGAGTGAAGAAATTATTATAAGCAGAAACTGCAGTAGTGTTTTTATTCTGTTTCCAAAGCCTTTGCATGAAGAACTTGATTTATACAATTCAACCAGCCATGCAAATTGTCAGAAAATCATTCTTTAGTTTGAAAGAGTTCTAGTAGAAAAGAGGATATCTTCTATAGTTATCCTTTGTTTATTTACTTCCTGACTTCTTGTTGTAAGGCCCTGTCCTACACACACAGGCCTTTTTCCCCCTTGAAGCTGGGGATTGCACTGAGGGCCTCACACGTGCAAAGCTTCTAACCTATCACAGAACTACATGCCCAGTCCCAGGAATATTCTAAGAAGTAAAATATTAAATGCTTGAGAGGCATACCGGTTCACAATTACCAGTCTACTACAAATAGAAAACACAAATCTGGTTTTAATCTACTTCAATACTTAAAGTTCTTATGACAATTTGGTTTGATGCTGTAATAACCACTCTGAAAATTTTGTGTTGAATTTCCCAATGATTGTTTTCTTTCAAGTTAAATGTAACCATTTTCCTCAATGAATAATTGTTTATTGGATTATAGGCTTTTGTATGGAGGTCTATCTTGAAGGATTATCTGTTTTTCATTCCATGATTATATGAATCTTTTATTCATACTGCTATGACATCTTTTTTTCTTCTTTCTTCCTTCCTTCCTTCCTTCCTTCCTTCCTTCCTTCCTTCCTTCCTTGTACCAGGAGTTGAACTCATAACCTCGCACTTGCTAGGCAGGCATTGTGCCACTGAGCTATATCCCTGGCCCATGATATGGCACATTTCTTATTCTCTTTGTTATATTCACTGGTTCTTCAGGTTAAAGATTTGCGCAGGTCACAGTAGATTCTTTCCTTATTCAATGATATTTCAAGTTTCAGCAAGACAGTCTCAACATTTGAGGATGAGTGACCAATATCATTGACAGGTGTCTTCATTCACTAATCCGGCAGTACCTTCCAACTGTCAGCTTGAAACTTAACTGGGAATTGCAAATGGTGAATCTCCATATGGTTCCTTTTTTTAACTTTTACTTTTTATTAGCACATGCTTGTGGTATACAATGATTATATTCTTTGTGAGAAATTGGTACATGGACATAAAGTATCTTAATTCAATTTTTATCCCCTCTTACCCCATTCCTTCTATCTCTTGGTCCCCTCTCCATTCACAAAGGAACTTTCTCCTTATTTCTTATTTTCTGTCTTTTATTTTACTCTTTATTTATATTTTTGGTTTCTCTTGTAAGAAGCATGCAATATTTAAATATATGTATCTGATTTATTTCATGCAGCATCATGTTCTTGAGGGGCATCTGTTTTCGTCCAAATGACTTAAATGTATCCTTTATGACTAAGTAGTATAACATTGTGTGTAAATACCACATTTTCTTTATCCACTTATCTGATGATGAACATACACACTACTGTAAAGATTTAACTATTATTATGAGTTTTGCTGCTATAAACATGGGTTTGTGTGCATCACTGTAATATGATGTCTTTAACTTTTTGGAAAGATGCTCAAAAGAATACTTGGGTCAAATGAAATTTCTATTTTTAGTTGTTTGAGGAATGTCCCCACTGTTTTCCATAGTAGTTGTACTGGTTTACATTCCCACCAACAATATAAAAAGTTTCCTTTTATTCTTGTCCTGAAATCTCTTCAGTATTTGTTATTATTTAATTTCTTGATGATAGCCAGTGTTTCTTGAGTGAGATGAGAACTCAATATTGTTTTAATTTGCACTTTTCTAATGGCCAAACATGTTGAACATTTTTTCATGTATGTATTAACCATTTGCCCTTCATCAGAGAAGTGTCTATTCATAATCATTGCCAATTTTTTAATTGGGCTTTTTTATTTTGTGAGGTCTAATTTTTTTCTGAGTTCTTTATATATTCTGTATATTAGTCCTCTGTCAGAGGGAGAGCTAGAAAAATATTTTTCCCATTCTGTAAGTAGGCTCTTCAATGTATTATTTCTTTTGCTGTGCAAAAGTTTTACAACTTCATATGACCCCATTTGTTTATTCTTGATTTTATTACTTGTGCAATTCAAGTTCTATTCAGAAAGTTCTTGGCTACTCTGATGTCTTTAAGAGTTTTGAGTTTTGTCTCCTTTCAGTTTCTGTAGATGACAAATTTCTGTTTTAACCTTTAGATTCATATAGATTTTAATTTAGTGCATAGTGATGCATATGGATCTAGATTCAATCTTCTACATGTGGATAGCCACTTTTCCCAGCATCATTTTTCTTACATCATGGATTTCTTGGAATAGTTATAGCCTTATGATGTAATTCAGAGTTCCAAAGTATGTCTTCTAGATTAAGAAAGAAGTTGTGTTGATTTTTGTGAAATCTCACTCTGTCACTTTTAAGTCATTTTATGAGTTAGAAGCAAACCACAAGCCCATTTTGTTTCACTGAAGGAAGGAACAAAGATTCTATCTCTGGATAGAAGGGATATCACAGAATCATCAAGCATGTTTTTACATCTGTCACACAGTGGGAGAAAAGTATGTCTACAGAATAAGCCTCAAAAAACAGTAATAGAATATTATAAGTAAATGTTAATGAAATATTTAGTTTTCTGTTAGACTGATGTTGATAATTATGTGATTTGTGTTGCTGTGTATGGGTGTCGATAGGAAAATAATTGAATGTTCTTTCTTTCCCTGGAGAAAATTCTTTGACCCATTAAGAAATTAGTGATTATCCAATTCTCAGGAATTGAAAAATAGCATTAGAAATTTAAACTTTTCAACACCAAATATTTCCTGTGTTTTCTGTTAACAACTTTCACTCACTTCAAAGTTTTTTATTAAGTCTATTGATACATTTTAGATATTCATAATGATCATATTCATCATAGGAATTTGTACCTGTATGTGATACATTTTTATTCCTCTTTTTTCCCGAATCCTCTTCTTTCTTTCAACCCCTCTTTCCTTCCCTATTTACAACACTTTGTTTCCACTTTATCTGTTATTCTAAAATCATGGTTTTTTTTCCCTTCCTTCCTTTTCCCCTTCCCTACCCTAGTTAATCTTTCCTTTCTTTGCATTTCAGAATATATATTTTACATTTTGATCCTTATTTACTCTTTCAGTTTCTCATATCAATGAGACAATGTGATTACATATATGAGTCTGACTTATTTCACTTAAGTATGGTCTCAAATTGCATCCATTTACCAAGAAATGTTTCAGATGTAGACTTCTTTTTTTTTTTGAAAAGAATACAACCAAACAAAACAAACCAGATTAAAGTCAATCAAAACAAAGCAATGAACATGGTACGTGACTTTTAAACAGGGTAAAAAGCAATCGATAAGGCTACCATAATGCCTCTTGTTATCTGCAATGTACCTGCCCATACCATCAGGGATAAGTAAAATCAAACAAAATACAACAAACTAAAACAGTAGAGACAAAACAAAACATAACAAAACAAACAAAACAGTAGAGACAAAACAAAACATAACAAAACAAACAAAACAGAACAATGTAAGCAATACAGAATTTCAAGATACTAGCAAAACAGCATTGGCTACCATAATATTTGTTATCTTCAGAATAGTTGCCTACACCTTCAGACATATTATAATCAAACCACACAGAATAGAGTAAAATCAATCAAAACAAACAATGAAAGCCATACAGAGTTTCTAAACAAGATAATTGGACATCCTCAATGGCTGCAGTTATATATTTTGTTATCTTTAAAATAGCTGTCCATGCCATCAGATTCAGACTTCTTTATGGCAGAGTACTACTCCATTCTATAAAAAAAATTCACATCTTCTTTATCCATTCATCCATTGATGGGCATTTGGGTTTCCAAGATTTAGCTACTACAAACTTTGCTGCTATAAACATGGGTGTGCATATATCACTGTGGAATGATGTTTTTAATTCTTTTAGGAAGATACCCAGAAGGGGAATAGGTGGATCAAATGGCATCATTAATCCTAGCTTTTTGAGCAATCTCCTTACTGATTCCCACAGTGGTTGCACCAGTCTACATACCCACCAACAGTGGAGAAGAGTTCTTTTTTCTCCACAGTTCCTCCAGCATTTGTTGCTGGTCAATTTCTTGATGATAGTCATTCTTTCTGGAATGATGGAATCTTATTAAAAAGCTTTTGCACAGCCAAAAAAATCACTAACAGAGTGAAAATACAGCCCACAAAGTGGCAAAAAATCTGAACCAGTTGTTCTCAAAGAACTTATTTGTATAACACACAAAAATTGAAAAAAAATCAAACCTCCTGCAAATTTAAAAACTCGATCCAAAAATGGGCATCTGAGATGAATGAATACACACTCCTCAGATGAAATACAAATGGCAAATAAATATATAAACAAATATTCAACATCACTGGTTATTAGATGCAAATTAAAACTTCAAAGTTTTTATCTTCTTGATTAGTTCTAAAAATAAATACATTAGTATTATTCTATGTAAATAATATAGATGTACATTGTATAGGAAACTAACACTTACTGAATGAGACTGTTCTTTGAGGAACCACTATTTCTTTGGTTATTTAAGCTTTTATCATTGATTTTATGATTATTTTCTCACTTAATTTAAAGAAGCTGCTCTCCTAAGTGAGTATAAATGTATGATTTGAATTCTGCATGCTTCTCTGTTGCTCTTTTTAAAAATACAGATGATTCACATTTAGGTTAGTCCACTTAATATTCCATTGAATATGGTGATATGAGCTCTGCTCTTAGGGAAATTATATTCTCAGAAAAAAAGATGTGTACGTTAAATAAGCATAGAAAGAGCAAAAACTAGTAGGAAGCCATAAATTTTTATGATGAAAGAAAAATGGGGTAAAAGTGAAATGCAGTTACATGATAGGACTAAAGAAAGAGCAGAAGGATTTTGCGTTCAGGGAAGGTCTCCTTGCAATTATAATTTCTAAAGTGGGAGGGACCTGTTGGCAAGGCAGCTTCAGGCTTGTGAAAATTCTGGGGGCTCATGGTACCTATTTCAAGTACCATTACCTTATCATTCACCACTATTTTAATAAAGTCCAATCTCATGGGATAATATGGTATTACTAAAACTTGAGATAGTTATAATTGTCTATACCTTAATGGTTATTCTATTTCTCTAATCCTTTTTGGCCAGAAATAAAGAATAAAACAAATACTAAGTAGATGTTTAACATCTGACCAAACACTTGCCTTTCATCATCTTCTGAAATAGTAACTTTGCATTTATAATAACTACATTCATCTAGGGGAATTAGTACATATACACACGAAAAAATCTAAACACACAAAGTAATAACTGTTTCTTCCTTCTATGTTTTCAGATGTTCTGCCATTTACTTATAGTCTGTCCATGATTTTACTTTTCCTTGTTTATATTTGTCACTAAATGATGAGTTTTACTAGTACAAACCTTTTTTTGTTTTTCAGGGGTTGTCCTACCTAAGTGTTGGTGTGTAATAAACTCAAAAGCAGTGTTCCTCTAATATAGTTTTGATTCCAAAAACTAAATAATTTATACTGAGTTTACTGTTCAAAAGACAGTATTTCTAATTATCAGTTGTTTCAGTTATACTTGACCATGTGTTTTATGTCTCTACTAATCCATAGCTTCTGACTTTATGGAAAGATGCATAATAATGCCCCTGGAAAGGGGGCATTATTTAAATGATGAGAGATAGTTAAATGAATTGCGTTTAGTGTTGAAAAATAAACCCTGAATGAGAGGGCTGCCATTTATTGAATGGGATTTGCAGCTTTTCTAACACATTCCCCCAACTAATCACCTCCTGTTAAGTGTAAATGTGTTTTCAGTGTCCTGCTATGTGAAGAGCTGTGCTATTCATTCTTTGGTAATTATAGGTTAGCTTGTCTATTAAGACCTGTGAAATAAAAATAACAGTGGTGATAAACCCATATGTGTGTATTCACATAGAAGGAATAAAACAAGCAAAGACACCACCTCACCTTGTTTTTATGCTACTTTTGCATCCTGGAGATTCTCCTTCACCTGCTCCTCCTTTGTCTACCTTGGATTTTATTTCAAAGAAGCCATGATCTTTACCCAAAATTCATTTTTTAAATTATGCCATCTTTAAATTCCTGCTATGTAATAACAATGTTCTTTTAGCTTTAAGTTTATAACTGAGTAGTGATAGTAGTAACAACTGATAATCGGACTCCACTTCGGAGCTTCTGAAGAAATTTCCACATATATATTATTTTGTATAGCCTTTATTTCTGTGACTCCACCACCTGCAAGTACTGTTTATAAAAATATGGATGAGTGGTAATTTCCTAAGTCATTCACCCCACTAATATACCATACAAGCTCCTTGGCATACGCTGTGTGTTTTATAAGATTGGCTTGTGATTGCTCAGTGACAGGGCAGTACTGAAACCATCATCCTTGTGATTGCTATTTATTTGCTTTTGTTCTATCTCTCTTACAACGTGCTATTTGCTAATCTTAAAATTTTAACATCTACCTTTGTGAAGCATTTCCTCAGTCCTCATCACCATTTCTATTCTTCTTTCCATTATAGCAAAGAGAGACTGGACCAAACAAAGTTATTACTACATCCCATGGCATGCTGTTAGGGACTTGTAAATATTTATAGTACTCCATTTGAAACTCTTCAAAAAGGGAAGCCATCATAACCTAAAATTCCTATAACCTACTATATTGTGTTATATATAGCAATTACATAATGCAAATTTGTGGCAAATTGATATTTGGGAGGAAATAGTTTCATTAAACAATCTTATAAATAAATAAAGGTGATGATCATTCCTATTTCCTAATTAAAAATTCTTGTATTAAATTCAGTCCTGCTCTACTTTGGATTGCAGAGATTCTAAATTTCAATAGTTGCACTGAAAACTGTCTGAAGTCAATAGGTTTCGCAGAAAGGCAAAGTTTGAATAAATTAATTTTGGATTAGGTAATGTACTTAAAGATTGGATTCAGTGCAGAACCTGTGGACTCAAGAGCAAGTCTTTGAGAGGTTGTTAATAATACATTGAAGATGGTGGCATAATCCTTACTGAGTTGATGACCTCTTAATTAGGTGTTGGAACATTCATTCAATTGAATTTAGTAATTTTCTGAATTACTGATCATCAGTCTACAAACTCCTATTTCAGTTAATAGATTTAAACTTAACAAACTTCCTATTACAGGATTTATATTGAATGCCACAAATTTTATTTTTTAAAAGTTTTATTCTTTGTGGGCTTTTGAGACATGTTTTCTTTAGGTAGTTCAGGCTGGCCTTGAGCTCACTATGCAGCCAATGCTGACTTGGAACTCTCCAGGATCCTTCTGACTCAGCCCTCCCATGTGACTGGATTATAGACGTGTGACACTACATCAGACCACAGTTTTTGATAGTGAGTCATGAGGGGAATGGGGATGGTGTTTATTCTCTTTCTCAGGGAACAACAATCGCGGAGTGCATTTTAAATGGAAGACCAGGGAAACACAAGTTGTGTGGCTTTTAAATTTAAATGAAATTTTATAACTTTAAACCAGGAGAAATGCTTAAAATTATCAATAGAAAAAGATGTGATATCTAGATTTTTTTAAAATTTATGATGTAATCTGTATTTATCTGGGGTGAAACACTTTTCCCAGTTAGCAGAAAGTGACATTACTGAAGCAACTAAAAGGGCAGTCAGCGAACGGAGAGAGATTAAGAATAATGTGTAATAACTAAATCACCATGCAAATAGAAAAAAGAACTTTCTAGATGATACAATTAATTTATATAAATATTTATTAGGCAGCATTCAAAAAATGTTAAAGATATTAAAAACTGTACCTAAAAAGTCAGCTTTGAAAATTTTACTTCCAGACAGATATTTATGCTGCTAACAGTTTAGACAAGCTCAACATGGATTGGCATATATGATGTTTATGATACCTAGAGTAACAGAGCATAAAGTAGGTGATATAGACAGAAACTTTGGTACCAATAAACCATGCCAGAAACTATCCCTAGAAATGTGTTACGGATTAAAAACTGGTGGTCAACTTAACAGCAGCTGAATTAAATCAGCATGGCGCTGAGCATAGATGGCCCACCTGAGGAAAGTTGCCAGTATAAAAGGAGACATGGAGTGGAAGAGCGAGGTGTTGTGGGTGCTCCTAAGTGTCACTGTTCGGAGTCATTGGTTCTCCTGGAGGACCAATCATGCTGGCTTCTCCCGTATGACTTTGGCCATTATCACTGGAGGAGCTCGGGACCTTGTCATTGAGGGTGACTGTGGTTCACTTTGGGGAGCTCTGGTCCTTATGTTGAGCATCGCTTCCTGGCTCCAGAGGGGAAGATGGTTGCTGTTGAAACTCCAGGAGAAGCTGTCACGCTGGCCTCCTGGCATGTACTTGATGTTCTCATCACTGGAGGAGCGTAGGACCTCACTGTCAGTGAGGATGACAGTGGTACTTTTCAGGCAGCCCTGGTTCTTATTTTGAGCATCACTTTTTGGCTCCACTATAGAACCCTCAACCTATTAGCACAGATCCGTCATCCCGTTGGCATAGACCTTCTAGCTTCCACCGCTGGCCTTTGGGTCTTCCCAGCACAGATCCGTCAAACAGACTTGCATGAGTCATTGTCGTGGGCTCTAGACCTCCAGCTGGATTCATGGGAGACACTGTCATGGGTTCTAGGTCTTCAGCTGGACTCATGCAGGACATTACTGTGGGATCTAGGCCCTCAGCTAAAATTCTTAAGGTCTTTGGTGTTGTGGACAGATTTCCTGCACTTTTTGGTGTTTAGCTCTGGGTAACCATCATAAATAATATAAATTCTGTGTCCTGATTGTAATTGTTCTCCCTGCAACCCCTGACCACAACACAAGGTATGCATAAGTACTTCTGATGTGTATTGTGTTTGAAAGTTTTATCAGAAACCTAATATTTTTACACATAATTATCAGAAACCTAATAGTTTTACACATAATCATGTTGATAACATGATAATCAAGACGCCTTGTGACACAATTCTGACTTTCTGAGGGAGTTTTGTTGTCTAGTATAAAGTTCATATAGAAATAATTCATCCAATAGTTAAATAAATATGGTGTAAGAAAAGGATGCTTCACCTCCATTCAGATTAGCGGTATCCAAAAAGAATTTTGTCTTAGGAGGATTTTGTTCCTATGCATTATAGTTTGCACTTAATGCTACAAAGAATATATATAGAGGAGAATAACCTAATAAATGAAATTTTAAAATTTCTTTGTAAAAAATGTAGTCCTATTAGGCAATTAAAA
>RJWT010032246.1:0-14172 GCA_004365215.1 Cuniculus paca | reverse complement strand
AATGGCTCTGAGTTGGCAGCTGTGGAAACTGGTTATGAAGAGCCATTCTACCGTTTCCTCTACTTTTGTGCATCTTTAAACTATCCTCTAAAAAAAAAGTTAACAATTATTGTTAAAGACAGAATTACACTTAGCATTATAGAGTAAACCTACGAATATATCTATATTGGTATCATCTATCTATCTATCTATCTATGCTACAAACCATGTGGGTATCTATTAAAAACTGGTTGATAGTGGTGACAGAAATGATTTACATACAGTGTATGATGCTTACAGCTTCTGAGAACTAAGAAATATACATGATTATTTTTGAAACTTCGACCCTGCCACAAAGTAAACAGGCCAATCAACTGATATTCTATGCTACCTAAGTCTAAGAGCTATTTCTTAATAATCTGAGACTGATGTACAAGCAACATAATAACAAATAATTTTAGTAGTCATGGCCTTTAATATACACATTATTTTTTAGTAGCAAATATTCTTAGAGAGGCCGGGCGTGGTAGCTCACGGCTGTAATCCCAGCACTCGGGAGGCTGAGACAGGCAGATCGTTGTGAGTTCGAGACCAGCCTGGGCTACAAAGTGAGCTCAAGGCCAGCCTGAATGGCATAGTGAGACCCTGTCTCAAAAACAGGGTTGGGGATCTAGCTCAGCGGTCTAAGTGCCTGCCCGGCAAGCGCAAGGTTGTGAGTTCAATCCCTGGTGCCGCAAAAAAAAAAAAAAATTCTTAGAGAGGGCTTGAACTTTTAGCCTATCAAGCAATATTTAGCATATAATGACTACATGCCTTTTAACTCTATCATAAAGGTGGAGAACAAACTAGTATACCAAGGTTAAGTAGCTGTGTCAGGCTGTGCGGTGGTTGTGCAAGCAATGGTTGCACTATAGGGGCAGAGACTAACACCATGGACTAGGGAGACCCAGCACCAGGGAAAGCACCTGCAGCATTTGGAAATGGTGTGTGTATGTCAAGAAGCTTTTGCCAAACGGGACCTTGGCCAAGGCTGCTTCAGCGAAGTGGTAAAGTGGGAGCCTGAATCAGTGTGGTTTAGGAAAGAAAGTGAAGAGGTAAAACCCCACAGGAGAAAGCAGATGGCCAGATGACAAGAGTGCAACGAAGGCTGCGAACCATTATAGTCTAAGAATCTCAAACACCACCACTGGCGGAACACAATTTCATATTCAGTGGGACAGAGAAAGAGATGGTGAGCAATGGGCAGGAGAACAGAACTCTAGAGCCAAGAAAGGCAGAGGCTAGAGTGCAAATAAAGTTGGAGAGTAGAGAGCACTGTTGACAGTATGTATCCAATGGACTCAATTTTTTTAGTGGACACGGGTTAAAGTTACCTAATCATTATTAGCGATTAAAATTCTATGAAATAACTATTGTAATTATTAGCTAGAATTTCTTAGAACAGGCGGGATTGTTCAGCAAATGACAACCTTTTAAGCATGTCAATGGTCAGGCACTATGATGAGGATTTTCCCCCCAAATTTATCTCATTTTACATTTAGTTATTTAAATTCCCTGTATACCATTTTTTTCCATCTGTGAACTGCAGAAATAAACACAGCACCATTTTAGAATTTTAGGGAGCTGTCAGGAGGATTTAAAAGCATCAGTATGTATAAGTGCCCTGAACAGTGAGCAGACAGGAAGCACTCCATCATGTCAAGTTGCTACTATTCCAGAGAAGGGTGGTAACTCACCTTATCGGTAACCTGTATTCCTCATAGAAACTAACTAGTCTTAGACCAGTGGGGCGTGTGTGCAGGGAACAGGTGGCCAGAGACTGGAGGATGGTAATAGAATCTGCAAGAGGGACTGGTAGAGGCTGCAAGTGAGGAGACAGACTCAAGAGGAACCCAGGTCTGCATCCAAGAGCTGAGACAGTGCTAAGCAGGCTGCCCTGCCTGAAGCCAATTCAGCCTAATTGCAAAGTTTTTTTTGTGTGTATGTGGGGGAAATGGGGTACAGCACAAGCCAGGAGGGAGCCAGCTACCCAAGAGGTGTGGGTTGGTGAGAAGACAAGACCCAAAGCCAGCAGCATGAATCTCGTCTTTCAGCTGTTACAGCTCAAGATGCTTTAGTCTCTCAAAACTTCCGACATGCTTATGGTGTGCAGTCAAGGTGACATCGAGACGAAACCAACTGTTTTGATATATTCAACTTTAAGGCAAGGCAGGTCAGGTGTCCAGTGTCATCACATAGGTACCAAGGAGGACTCTGGTAACACACAAGCACCACTGCGTGTGTGTAGGTCCTCTGGGATGGTGGGAGCCAAGTGTTTCCTTCCTCCTCGAAAGGGGAGAGAATGTGTATCTCCTCTCACATCCTGGTATGAGAGTAATTCTGACTCGCCCATCTCTGTTCCTAACCTTCTGCTGTCCAGATGTGTGTTACACTCTGCCCCTGGACTAGGTGTTAGTGTCTCCCAGCACATCCTGGTGATGTCTGCCTCTGCTTTGGGCTCCTCCTCAAGAAAGGGAAGGAGACATGGAGTGGTTTGTATGTCTCTTTTTCCTCTCTGGGTATGCGCTGTGTGTATGTCTTCTCCTCCCTATGCATCTTTCTCTTCATCTCTCTCCTGAAATATAAATACAAACATAACTTACACAGACCTCCAGAGACCAATAAAATCTAAGTCAGTGTGCTTCTCATCCCCATTGTACTTAAGTCTATGTGAGTGTCTCTCTTGGACTTTAGGTTTTCCCTGGCTCTGGGTGCTCCAAGTGTCTGCATCCCTCCTCCCTTGTGTCTTTGGGGCACATGCACTTGTCTCTACAATCCCCAGGCAAGGCTTGCTGTGAAGGTCAGCCTGCCTACCTGGTGGTGATCAGGGGTCTGTCAATGCATGTTGGGCAGGACTTAACCATGAAGGATGGAGGGTATGGGAAGGGTGGGGAACAGCAGAAATGAGACAAGACAAGCCAACCCTACCACCCACTCTTGCTGTCTTTTAAGTTTCACAGTTAACAGGAGGCCAGCTGCTTCCAAGGTGCCACCTCAGCCCTCTTCTTGCTGGCCTTTCTGTGGCACTCAATCCTCTCCCATGACACCCTCTTAGGCGACTGACTCACCAAAAAGGTCCTAACTGCTGCTCCAGGCTTTCTTAGCCTCCTTTCACTACAATCCCCCACTAGACTACCCTTAACAACACAGGCTCCTCCCCAGGCATTTGATGTGTCCAGTTCTCAGAGAAAGTGGGGAAGAGAAAGTTGGGAGCTCAAGACCTTTGTCTTCCAGTGTTAGCCCAGCAGAATGCTGGACATGGAAGGGACTGAGCAGTGCTCTGGACCAGGTGAGAAGGTGCCTCAGTATGCATGGCAGTGTCACTGCAGCTGAGGGAGGTGGGGTAGGGCTCCCAAAGGTACAGGGGAGGGAGGAAAAGAAGGAGCATGTATAGGAAGATCATTCATCCCACAGAGCTATGCTTTTCATGGTGCCGCTGACAGAAAATGGCAGGATGAAGATGAGGCCATGGTCAAAGCTAACAGCCAGCCTGTTAAGTGCAACCCGCACTACCCAGGGGTTTCACCACACTCAGGCTGACAGTCTCCACGGAGGGCAGAAGACATCTGGTCAGGTGGCTCTCTGGCCAGTCCCCTATTTGGTCCCTCTGCCTCCAATGTGTAGAGTCCTGTACCACATCAGGGGTTCTGTCAAGAAGTGTCCCGCCAGGTTTTTCACGGCTTGCTACATCTCAGTGCTCCTGCCTCTACACACAGGGTCCTTTACCCAGAGGTCCTCCCTGCTCATCATCTCTAAGAATTCCTCTTCCTCAGACCCTGAACACTCTTCATCCTTATATTCCTTCTTTTTATCTTCCTGTCATCTGCTATAATCTAAAGGAACTCTGTTTACTGTCTGTTTCCTTTGCTTAACAAGGGGGGGATGTGGTTTAGTGTCTGACTTGGGGCAGGTACCTGTATAACTTGCATAAGACACAGGATGAAAGATGTCCCTATATGTAGAGGTAGAGATGATAGAGTTAAAAGAAAAAGAGACATTGAGGACCAAGCGACAGGCAGAGATGGAATCTTTAACAGCACAAAGTTGCAAGTCAAAGGCACCATACGAGACAGAGATGGTGCTCAGGTAAAATATACACTAAGCGGGGAAGTACAGCAGGGAACCCTGAAAACTCTGGGAAATGCCAGGATGCTGGTGGTTAAATAAGGGTGGCTGCCATCAAAGAAAATTGTAAAAGAAGTGCCAGAGAACAGCAGAAGGTAGAAAAGGGGGAGAGGCAGGAGTCTGCGGAGCCACAGAATACTGCAGACTAGCCACATAGAGATAAAATGGAAAGATGCCACTAGAGTCGGCACTGAGAGCTGCTTATGGGTGCTCTTTCCAAGTGTATGTTCAAAATGGTGAGGCAGGATGGTTACAGAGGAAGGGGAGATGAAGCAAACAGACTGAACACAGACCATTCTTTAAGACATCAATGAGAAGGATACCCGAGGAGGGGGCAGGATGAAGGCAAAAGTCTTGGGTTCTGTTTTGTTTTTGTAAAGGGGAAGAAGATTTGTATATACCTTGCAGGTACAAAGGACAGAACAGGAAATTTCAGGATCTGAGGAGTGAGTGATACCTCAAGGACTCAAGCAGAGCTGGAGTAACCTGTGGCTTGAGCAGCCACAGCACATGCCATGCATAAACATGGTATTAAGCCATCCTGACAAGACCAACTTTCCCCGAGGTCCCCCCAAAAGGCTTGGCACGGCTACAGAGGAAGTCACAGGGAGGCAAAGAAGAGCCAGGTAAGGAGCCTTGTTTGGTAATCAGACAAAGCATTTGGTGAGAGAGTGGGGGAAGGATGGCTTCAAGAAAGATTAGGTATTGAGAATTAACAGTGACATCAATGAGCACTAGAAGCCTGGTATGGTGGCACACACCTGAAATCTTAGCGCTTGGGATGCTGAGTTGGGAGGATCACTGCAAGTTCAAGGCCAGCCTAGGCTACACGGTGAGTTCAAGACTAGCCTGGACTGCATAGCAAAACCCTGTCTTGAAAAACCAACAAAACACACAAACACAAAAATAACCCCAAACCAAAAAACCAAAACAAAATGAACACTAGAACTGAGTATGGAGATACAGGTAAAGAACATTATGACATTGCTAAAGATCCAGCTATCTTAGAGGGTCCTTCTCTCAACAGAACAAAAGCCTTTCAGCGTGGTATTCAAGATCTGATACATCCAGGCCCTAGTCTCACCTTTTCTGCTATCTATCTGCTCACTCCTGTCTCCCTATCACTCGGCTGCAGACCAGAACTCCACATGTGCTGTACATGCTGGGTCACTCATTCTTCTTCTTGCTCTAGGGTCTTGCTCAAGGGCCATCTCTTCTATGAGTCTAATTCACTTTTCCTTCCTGTCCATGTTCATGTCAAAAGTGGCAGGACAACAGAGGGATTAAACTTCTGACTGCATGTGGAAATGTTACTAGGGGCCTGAGAATCTTAGGATCACTAATACAATTACTTAAGTCAGGACTGCAAGTTTTAGGCATGTTAAGAGCCATCCAGACAGTTGTAGCAAAGAGGCACTTGAAAATAAATGTCTAGAACTTGCTTGTGACAACAGAACAGATGATAACATACAATTAATCATTCTCAATAGCAGCATGGCTCTCTGAAGTTGGGCAAAAGAAACTTGGAGTCTGTATTCATAGTTTAACATTCTATAAAATCTAATGATTTCAGACCATCTTTACAACTCATATTGCTTTATCAAAATAAGTTTAGCAGACCCAGTCATACCTTGAAGTTGTTATAAAAAAAACAAAGAATCAGATAAAGCAAAAGTTTTAAAAAAGTTTCTTTGTCTCAAGTTAATAATACTTCAAACCTGATTCAACATTTAATCACCTTTTCCATACTGATCAAGTTTTTAAAAAGTCTTCCAAGGGCTATTTATGTGTTGTGGGGGAGCCAAGAAGAAAGAAAGAAGGAAATTCCTAATTCTCTAAACCTATGGAGAGAATTATATGAAGAACAACCTGGACTTAGAATTTTATAATCACTGGGGCAATATCATATGTTGTATTAAATTCTTTCAAAACTCCGGGGTGGAAAGATGTCTACCTTGGAATCCTAACATCTAAAATGAAACAAACTAAATAATACTTTGAACTGTCACCATATAGAATTACATTGTTTACCGATCTAAAACCATTAACAATTCAGGAAGAAATGCTGATTCGTTATTCTGAAATCATATGGCTTTGTAATAAATGTTTTAAAGCAAAAAGTAATAAAACTGTGCCTAAGATGCTTATTATAAAATAAGTGTGGTTTTCTATCTTTACAAACATCCTTTGACTTACAGAGTTAATAAATTTTCCCTATTCTTTATGTATATTACAAATAGACCTATAGCACTTTCTAGTTTAAGTTACTAGGTATCAACTTTATGCCTGAACATTTAATTTTTGCAATAAACATTATTTTATAACTATGTCTTCTCAATATGGACATAATTTAGGCTTACACTAATAAATTAATTTGTAATAATTAGCTTCTACTGTCTGTTCATTCTAAAACTTCTTTATAAAAAGTAACAGAATTCCAGTTTCTGAAGTCATTAACGTTCCTGCATACACATTTTGTCTGTACTTCCTAACTTCACAGACTGCTATGAAAATGAAATGAGATAATATAGGTAAAGGCAAAAGACTGTGATCCACCCAAAGTACTTTATGACTGAAGCGAGGATTAATACTCAAAATATTTGGGGTGATATAATTCAAAAGTCATGTTGGCTAGTGATTCAGGGAATAATTTAACCAATCAAGTTAAGTTTCTTTTTCTTTTAAGCAGAAACAATCTCTTTTTGTGCTCATTTTTGGTTTTGATTTTAGAAAGTACTTTTGAATAAAACGACTAAAATTTCTAAAAAATCTTGTAACATCCCTCCTCTTTAAAGGATCAGAATCTCTAAGTCGTTATTTGAGCAATTTCAAACTAGATTTAGAATAGCCCAATTCTACTTTATTTTAGTGAAATGACAGATGAAACAGATAAAGGTAGTTACCCTAAAAATTTTTCCTAAATTCATTTTTTGCAGTTAAATATCATACTCCTGAACTGTGTAACTTTTTAAAAAAAAATCTAGATTTAGTACATCATAAACAAGGAAGAAGAGTATATCATGGTATCTTTTATATTAACTTCAATATATACGTTCATTTTCCAGTAATGGTTGTGAATGTTATCACTTGATAATAAAGCACAGAAAATGTACTATAGGCACTGCTATACACAGGGTGGCAGCACTGAGAACAAAATAGATCCAAACAGCAAGAACACTTGGAATGGCCAATGGAAGCACAAAACTGAAATCTGATTAGAAAAAGTTTTTAGATACATGGGTATTTTGGTTTTAATTAAGAAATTCCTTTTAATTTTGGCACAGGTATCATGCATTGTAAAAAAGCTATTATGAGTCAATCTCTGAATGACATCAATTGAACTCCTCTTAGAATAAAACTGCTTTCTCTACCTCTTCCTGCGCTGACCAACAGAAAGTGAACTGAGTATGGTTAAATTCAAGCATCGCATCAGATCCAATGTTTAAGTACAGCACTGTATCTCTAGTACATATTTAAAAATTACCTAAGATAATGATTAAAAGTGATACAAGACAAAAATTTAATAACATGGTCCCGGGAACAGGAATACTTAAAAAAAAAAAAAAAAAAACTAAACTACTTACGGAATTAAGAGTTGTAAAGCAACTATTTGAATTAGGTTATAATGCCACACAAGAAGGACTTTTAAGGAAAATATCTGTAATATTACTTTTTAAAAAATCTTGAAAATCACTTTAATAAATGGTTAATGATTAAAAATTCAAAAACAAAAGTCACTTCTCATTCGTCACCATTTTTGTTTGAAAAATAATGAAAGTAATTGAATATAATAAGATCTTTGAAGTAATTTTTGCCATTTGAAAAAAAAGTATTTTTATTAACTGTCAAATGATACATGCGTAGAACCTTTTACAGACCACCAGATTTTTACATGTATTCACCCCATTTACAAACTTCTATTCTTCATAGTTTAGCAGCAAATCAAGTTATTCAGGTAAACATTAAAATCACATTCTATGTCTAATCAAATTTATTATTTGATAACTATCATTTTGATTTGGGTAAACAATAATGGCAATATATTTTACATATAGCATGTTTTAAAATGTGATATGTGTCAAATTACTGCTGAAAAATATCTGTCTCAGACCTTTTTCTTATAAGGTGAAGCAAATCATACTAAAAGCTAAGCCTGATACATATACTTTACAGTTAAGTCAGTTATTTGCATGATAACTAAATCTGAGAATGCTCAGGTATTATGAAAAAAAAAAAGCATGAAATGTCACTAACCCCTACTGGGTGTGACCCATACTCACAGGTACCATGCTTCTTTGAAATATTTTCAACTCCCCCCAAAAAAGAACTAGTAGGGCTGCTTCTACTACTCTTGGTGTAACTAACCTACTTCATTAAATGTCTAATTCTGTTTCAATACTGAAATTGTATGCATTTGAATAGTGATTTTCAAATAAAATATTACTAATTTTGGAAGAGAAACACAAGCTGGATTAACATTTTACTCAATCAAATTACCTCAAACAATAGCAAAATATCGAAAGACATGAAAAACTTTTACTTAGATCTAGAAAAGGATTTTAAAAGTACAAAGAAAACAAATTCACATCTGAGATGTAGCTTTTAATGAGATATACTGGTTAGGTTAATATTTATTTTTAAGGTTATGATAAATCTTATCCAAACAGATAAACTCTCCCACAGACTACAAATTTATATAAATTTGGTTTTGAAGTAATGAAGGTAATTTTTCTTCTTTGAAATGGAATAATTAAAGAAATTATATTCAGGAAAAGTAAAATGCAACATAAGAAAAGGAATTATATAAAATGATATTTTCACTTCATTGCCTAAAGTTGATAAAAATGAAACCTACTTAGGATATGGTGAAAAGTAATGTGAGCACTAGAAAATAAAATCAAGTTATTGAGAAAATCTAGTAGATTAAAATTTAACTGGTGCTATTT
This sequence comes from Cuniculus paca, assembly GCA_004365215.1. Classification (NCBI taxonomy): domain Eukaryota; kingdom Metazoa; phylum Chordata; class Mammalia; order Rodentia; family Cuniculidae; genus Cuniculus; species Cuniculus paca. The sequence continues at coordinate 5,083 of RJWT010032246.1, read as the reverse complement.
ACAACCTGTATACTTGAACTACCTTAACTTTCCTTCCAGGTTTAATTTCCTAAAAGTCTCTTGATCAAAAATAATTCAATCATTTATTAATGTATCTTCAAGGAACCAAAACTGATTATGACACTTTCAAATTTTACCTTTTAGTAAAAAAGGCTAAATTTCTCATTCTCTAGTTGATTTCTGAGTCTCCAAAAATGTGTCTCAAAGTTAAAGATTCTAGTATTTAATTACTGATTACACAGATATGATTTTTTTAGTCAGATGTCAGCCCTTTAGTTTTAACATTTCGAGAATATTCTCATATTCATAAATGAACAGATAGAAAATCATAATCAGTCTACACATGTGCAACTCCAATGTTGGTTTGAGAAAATAATTCAAATATTTCAAAAGTTTAAACTGAGGCTCTTATTCTCAAAAAAAGGGTAGAATTCAAGACTCAGCAATGTCATATCATCCACGAGCTGTAGAGGACTCTTAATAGTTTAAAGAAAAGATGCTTCCTGCACTCAGAGCATTTTTCAATACTAAGGGCAACTTCCACTCCGGAACATAACAATGACAGGTTTTAATTCTCCTTGGGAAAAATCAATAGCTAATTAATAAATGATAAATAAAAATTCCTTCAATCACCAGCATACACCTAAAAACATTACAGAAATTAAGAACTTTGTTGGTAAATGTTTTTGTCTTATGAAAAGCTTTTTAAATGCTATTAAGTCTATTAAAAATACTTAAATTGCCCTAAAAAAGTCCACAGAATAAATCATTATTAGACGTAGGTTTTAAAATTTACCTCACCAACTTAAAGAAAAGTTTTAAGCATTCTAATAAACAATAAAAAATATTTTTAATAGTTTCTAAGATTCTCAGAACACTTCAGAAAAGTACACAGTTAAACAATCTTTAAAATCTTTTTCAAAAATAGTAGAAAATAATCTTTTCTTATTTTTTAAAAAGAACTCCAAATAATCATTACAAATTATTCTTACAATTTAATTTAGTTTAATCCAAATCTAAAACAAGAAGAAAACGCTTTGGGGATCTATTTTTTAAAGGTCATGAATCCAGCAGTTTGTATTAAAAATATTCTTATAGATACCCCCCCAATTATCACTCTCCTTTACTAAAATTTATAAGTTTTGCTTTATTCTGGTTATTCTGTATTCACATAAGTTGAATTTTAAATTTGCCATAATAGTTATTTTATTCTCAAATTGTTGTCTACTCAGTTCTTTACCATCAATTTTAAACATTTTAGTTCACATTTTTGTTGTTCTTATATACTTTTTCATTATTTAAAACTCTTATTTTTAGAAGACATCAAAAAGACATTTTTGCTTCCTAAACCTTCACATTTCTAGGCATTCTATGTTTTTAAATAAGGAAAAGATTTCACTTAAATATAGCAAAGAAATACTTTATGCTAACTGCTTTTCCTATTAACCCTGGATACAATAGCATAAATTCATCCATTCTGCATATGCATATAATTTCTTAGGTAGTCATCTCAAATTCCCAGCACACACTGTGGTTAGTTTTAGTACCATGATCCTGTAGTAACTCTGTTTACAAGACATCCAGGGAGTTTTAAACACTAACAATTTTAGTGCAATATCACACCACCTCACTTTTTAAAAATGAGATAGCATTTTTAAAATACTTTTTTGGTATTCTGATAATCAATTTTTAAAAAGAACAAAATTCTTAAGACAAAAAGTACCAGTGCACACACAAAACAAAAATACTCAAGTGTTTTTGTTTGTCCCACACTACCATGTCCTGATCAATACTACCCTACAAAAAGAAGGCAGGTATAGGTATACACACTAAACAGGATGCAAACCATGGGGCAGTGGGTCAGTTTAAAAGTATAAATTAAATTATGATTCTGTAATAGCTTCTAGGTCTCTCATTCAGATATATTTTTCATAACTTCAAGTGTTAATAACTACACACTTTTATAAAAGTAGCTGTTACTTTTATAAAATAATCTAAAATTTTTTATTTAATTTCTCAAATTAAATTTAAAAATTAAATTTGTCAAGGATATATAAAGGTTGCCCTGATATAAAGGAAAAGCAGTAATATGGTGATTTCAGGTTAGCATATTTTAAAAAATTTAGGCAATGAAATGAATATAAAAAGCAAAGATTAGTTACCTCTAAAGTAGTCTTATGGTAAAATGAAAAAGAATTCACAGGTATGAATTCTAAAATCATAGTTAACTTTACAGTTCATCAATCGGATATACCCTGCCCTCACATTTAACTTATTTGTAATTACTTTTTCAAGGCTACCTAAACACTTACTAATTGATTAAACATGTTGGCTATACAAATTCGTGTTAAATAAATTAAAATTTCACCTTTGTTTCTTGGTAGTGATGATACACTTTTAAAGTTTTGATTGTTTTAGAAAAGGTGTTTATCAGGTTCTTAAAACATTTTAAAAATGGCTCAAGGGACAATTTACAGCTCTTTCACCTTGAAAATGTTCACTATCTTAGATTTTGCTGGACAGATTCAGTTTTCTCCTTCGTCTAAAATTTTTTTATCACTCAAGTAACTACGGAATCTAAGATGTTATTAATTTAAAAGAACAAATTTATATTTATTTATATATCTGCAAACACATCAAAAAGAACATGTACTACAGACAGTGTAAATGAAGTGATTCATTAGAAACTTTTTTTTGAATGTGTATTTGTGTGTGTATGTGACAGATAAAATTTCACATTATTTTAATTTCCCAAAGAAAGGGATTCTAAATAAAAGACATTAAAACATTCCTAAAAGAATGATGAGTTTGATTATACAGTTTAAGAGACAAATGACTACTGAAACAAAACCTCAAAGATAGGTATAGAAAAATGTTTTAGTTGCCTGACTTTTCAAATCTCAGTTAAGAGAGAAGCAAAGCATTTAATTTAGAAAACAACAATTTAATCCTTGGAAAAATAAATTTCCACAATGCCAAACCAAAATGTATATAGTAACAACCAGGATTATGTTAAAAATGAAGGAGGAGTCCCCATATTTTATTGATACTAAAACATGAAAAGTATCATTAAAATTTTTAAACTATATTGTTAAAAGCAAATTCACTAATAAATTTAAGTGTAAAATTATGCTTAATAAAATATTTTGGTTACAATAAATATACAGACATAGAATATTATCAGTAGTACCCACACTTACAAATCATCTTCCACAACCATTAAATTCTTTACAAAATTTTGAATAGCAGAATTAAGCACATAAATTTTAAATAACAATCTCTATGACATTTCTCTAATTCTAATTGAAATAAAAATTTGGACTACACAATATCCCTAGATTATTTGTATAATTTAATAGCTTCAAACGAAGTTTGTTCAACAGTTAGTATTTCTAAGGCATCAAAAACCCTTAAAATTAGATATTGTGCTGTACCTTACCTAAATTGAGCTCTCTAAGGAATTACAGATTTTATATTTCTGCAGTCTGAGTGCATTTTCTAATATAGACAAGTGTCTAGTTGTGTAAAACCCAAACATGAAGTTTTATAACACACTAAGTGACAACAACAACAACAAAAAACATAGTATCAGCACTTTTATTTTAGGGTGACAACAAACCAATCATAACTTGAAGCATCTCAACAACCTAAAAAACTCAGTGATCTAATGTAACTGGAAGAAATACTTTCCCTTCACTTTTACAGAGGCTGAATTATTGATATTAGCATCTGGTTTGTCGAAGTGGCAACTACTCAAGACCAAAAAGTCTCATTTATTGTAAATACAAACATAATTTTGACTATGGCCAGTAAAATTGTCTTGAGCCCCAAAACAATGAAAATATAACATAAAACTCAAAGATTCTGCAAACATTGATGGCATTCTGAAACCTCTGGACAGAGGATTATGGGAAGAGTGTTTGTCTTCTCAATAGGTTAATCCTTTTCTGATCAATTTTGATTTAACAGTGGTTCATGGCATTATTTTTTTTAAATGAATTCTTAGAAAGCTGTAATTGTTTCCAAAATAAGTAGCCACAAGATGATGCACTCCAATACTTCAGATGTAGTGTTGTTATGGAGATATTTACAAAAAAGCACTGAGAAGAGTCATAGAATATAAAATTTGTTTATAAAGTATGGCAAAAATACCCTCCACTCCATATAAGAAGCTTAACAATTCAGCTATAACTTTAATCCATTTCTATAAATTATAAAAAAAAGGAAAATAGGGGTTTAAGAAACACCATACACCTATGAAAAAGTAACACGAGTAATTTCCATTCAAGATTAACCTTGATCTCACTGGAGAACAGCTAACAGCTTATACAGCACATTTTACATCTTGAAAACACTACATATATCTAAAACATAAGACAGCTGATAGTTGTTTACCATGAGTAAATATTTCCTGTTAAATAGCATAAATTCAAAAGATGCAAACTGACAGGTCTCAGGATTTTAAAATATTTTCATTTCAAAGGCAAGAACTTACAGCAGATGCATAGGCTGGGCTTTAAAAATGAATATATATGTCAAGTTTTCCATAGTCTTGGTGTGTATGCCCCCTCAGATGCCTGCTGCTTATACTGTGAAAGAATCTTCACCACTCTGTTTTCAATTTCCAATTAGAAGTCTTCAATGTACTTGAAGCCAAATTGATTATTAGGTATTTTACAGCTTTTACAAAATGGCTATAAAATCATATTATGGGCATACATAACTCTTTGATCTCACTGCACAGAATTCATAACTGTTCAGTAATGCCATACCATTACACCACATACCTTAAACTATTTCCATCTTCCACAATTCCTCCCCAAATCAGCTTCCAAAGCAAAGCAATATAACATGGAAAGTACCTGAGAGGGCTTGCTACACAAAAGAACAGCCTGGATACAAACTAAGCTATGCACATATCCATCTTCTGTTCAGCTTGTTTATTCCTCCTCTCTCCCTCCATCATTCCTAAAGGTGAGTGGACTTGAGTAATGGAAAGAGAAGGCTCTTCCATCACCACACCCTCCCAGCACCTCTGCATAGGTCCTCTGACAGTGAGTCTGTGTAGGTGATGAAAACCATA
>RJWT010032245.1:0-14177 GCA_004365215.1 Cuniculus paca | reverse complement strand
TGCATTTAGACAACCCACCTGAGGAAGGTTGCCAGCATAAAGAGAGACGTGGAGAGGAACAGCAGAGTGTTGTGGGTTCTTCTAAGTGTTGCTGTTTGGAGCCATTGGTTCTTCTGGAGAAGCTTGTCAGGCTGGCTCCCCAGTATGACTTTGGCCATTATCATCAGGGGAGCTCGGGACCTTGTTGAGAGTGGCTGCGGTTCACTTTGGGGAGCTCTGGTCTTTATGTTGAGCATCACTTTCTGGCTCTGGAGTGGAAGATGGTTGCTGTTCAAACTCCAGGAGAAGTTGTCATGCTGGCTTCCTGGCATGTACTTGACTGTTATCGTTGGAGGAGGGTGGGACTTTGTCATCGCTGAGGATGGCTCTGGTTCTTATTTGATCATTGCTTCTTGGCTCCACTATAGAACCCTCAACCTACTAGCACAGATCCTTCATCCTGCTGGCATAGACTTTCTAGCTTCCACTGCTGGCCTTTGGGCCTTCCCAGAACAGACTTTGGTGTTGTGGACAGATTTCCTGCACTTTCTTGTGTTTAACACTGCGTAACCCTCATAAATTATATTATAAACTCTGTGTCCTGATTGTAATCTTTCTCCCTGCGACCCCTGACTATAACACCTTTGATACTCTCTCCCCCCACCTTTGCTATTCTTATCCCATTCCTGCATGAGACAACTTAATTTTCTGTCACTATAGATTAGTTTACATTTTCTGTAGATGAGCTACCTATGTACCAGGTACTCTTTTTAGATCAAGCTTCTCTTAGCAGGATTATTCCAAATATCATCTATGCTGTGTCAATAACTCATTTGTTTTATTCCATTATAATGCAAGGATAATTTGCTTACTCATTCATATGATAATGAACATCTAGGTTTACTGTTCTGTTACAAATAAAGCTGCTATGAACATTCATGTATAAGTCTTTGAATGGAAATTATGCATCTATTTAATTTATGTTGTTGAAATAGGGGTTCATTGGCTAGATCATGAGAAGTGTATGTTTAAATTTTTAAGAAACCACCATAGTTTTGGTGAATGTGGTTGTGCCATTTTATAGTTTCATCAGCAGTGTGTGACTACTTCAGTTCCCTACAGTCTCACCAATACTTGATACATTTGGCCATTCTATTAAGTGTTTAGCCATTCTATTAAGTGTTTAGTGTTATCTAATTGTGAGTTTAATTACATTTCCCTGATGAAAAATGATTTTGTACAGAGTTTCACACACTTATTTGCCATCCCAAAATATATTTTTTTGGTAAACTATCTGTTAAAATCCCATTTAAAAAATCTTATTATTGAATTTTAAAGTTTTAAAAGCTATAGTTTTTAAAGTGGATATGTCATTTACTAAATATGTGCATGGTAAAAACTTTCTCCCAATCCATGACATGTATTTTCATTCTCTCAGCAGTGTCTTAGTCAGTATATATTTTCCTTGGGTACACATTTTCGTGATTGATTTGGCAAAATCTTGTTTAGAATTTTTCTATCAATATTCATAAATGATAATTGCTCTGTAGTTTTTTTTCTGGTGATATTTTTGTGTAGTCTGGTATCAGGGTATTATTGATAGAAAGTATTCTTTCCAATTCATGAGTGAGTTTTTGTAGAACTTGTATAGCTTTTTCATTCTTATAATTTTAATGAATTTGTGTATTTATATTTAGATTATGTTTCTTATAGGCAGCATATAGTTTGGTGAGAACATTTTGTTTTTCTATAGGGTAAGCTGAGATTGATTGCCTTTGGAAAGTGAAAACACAGATGGAGATAGAAGCAAAAGGTGAACTCATACGTCATTGCTTGGAAAAAGTGTCGCAGGTCACCATGAGCCCTTTAATGGAAGTGTTGGTTGATTTTTGTTCCTTTCTGTCTTAAGATAAACTAAACTTTATTGCCTAGCAGAGTATAAGGCCTATAAAAGCTGTTCAAAATGGACAGTTATATGTGTAAGTTATGAGGATAGTATATCCATTTCCTGCACGATCCTGCTCTATAGGCTTGTAAAATTAATTTTGCAAAACTAACGGTATTCTAGACATTACAGACATCCAGACACACTCTACCATTAGTAACAGTCCTTTCTCATGATTGATAGGGAGAAAAGAGAGGAAGATCAATAAAGCAGAACTGTAAACTTAAAAATATGTCAAATCAGCCTTCCATTCCATTAGCCAAGTATATGAACAAGTAAACAAAATTCAGGGAGAGGCATGGGTAAAAAACAGGAAAATGTATCTTGGATGAGCCAAATACACACACAGCAAGTACATCATTCCCTTATAGTTTTTGAAAGTGAATTTTATGTGGTGATTTTAATAGTATTTTTATTGAGATACACTTCACATACTATAAAATTCACCAATTTAAAGTGTTCAATTCAACAGCTTTTAATATATTTACTGTGTTGTACAACTAACTCCAGAATATTTCCATCTAAAAAAAAAGAATACCTGGGGCTGGGGATATAGCTCAGTGACACAAGGGCCTGCCTGGCAAGCGTGAGGTCATGAGTTCGATCCCCGGTAACGAAAAAAAAGAAAAAAGAAAAGGAAAAAACCTGTATCCGTTGACAGTTAATCCTCATTCCCCAATTCCTCACACCCTCATGACCACTATTCTATTTTGTCTTCATAGGCGTTCCTATTTTGAACATTTCATATAAATAGAATCATTTAATAAGTGGTTTTAAGTCTGTTCTCTCTCACTTACAATAATGTTTTTAAGTATATGATGAATTTTATCATACTTATCATTCAAAGATATTTTACTGGCATGTACTAAAACCATCTTACAGAATTATAATAGCTATGTGGAATAGTGAGACCTCATATCTGGTGCTTATTTCTTTACATTGAACCTCTGAGGACCTCAGACTTTATTTTAACATTAGGGTATTGGATAAGATGATATCAAAGATCTCTCTAATTTCTATTACTCCAGAAGTTTCTATAAGGTCCAGACACACATCATGCTGCCAAGTTTTGAAAAAGTGATTGTTAACAAAAGCAATTAAATAGATTTTAAATAGTTTTTGTAACCAACTTAGTGCCTAACTGGATCCTGGACACAGGAAACGTGACACAGCTGCTATAAATAACACTTAGATCTGATTATAAACTCAGGAAGTTAGTATCAGTTTCTTAATCAGGAGACAAAGAAAGCAAACATCAACTTGAGTTGTCTGTATCTGAGTGTGCTTCCCTGCAATACTGAAAAAGAATAATACAGTCACTGATTTCCACTATGACTTCCTCCCTGATAAATTTGCATATCATGCTATGCTTTTAGACTTTTCTTTTTTGGTAGTATCATATTGAACCTAGGTCTTTGCACTAGGCTACATCCCCAATCCTTCCTTTATTTACTTTTCAATTTTCAAGACATGGTCTTGCTAAGTCACTATGCTGCCCAGGTAGGGCTCTAATTTGCAATCCTCCTGCCTCAGCCTCCCAGAGTTCTATGCTTTTCTGCTTCTTATTTTCCTATTCCATGTGCTACCAGATCTCTCGTAGTTAAAACAATGGTAGGTGCAGAGTTGACAGTCTATATTCAATATCTGTTAAGTGAATGATCTACGAATGCATGAAAGTCATATAACTAAAAGCAGATCTAAACAGTAAAGATAAACATGTTGATCAGTAAGACCTCAAACCCATTTGTTCACAAGAAAAAGACAAACATGAAAAACTAAAAGAACAATATCTGAGAACTAGAAATAACTTTATTTTATTAATTATAATACAACACTAGTTACAGTACTTTAATATGGTGCTTTTTTGCAGAAATTAACAACAGTTTATGGCTGAAACTGCACAGAACCATAGTGTTAATTAAACTAGGTGCATATATTTTGGCTGTATTAAAAATAAGCAAAAGCATAAATGTAAATAAGTATCACCTGGTTTATTTTTACCAATCCTTGGAAAGAGATGAAATGATTATCATATGCTTTAAAAATTTATTTTTAGAAAATATATACTATGTGTTTTTAAGACCAAAATTCAAAAGATTCTGAAAAGTTACATGCCCTTGGATACAGGGGAGTTTTTCATGAGTCAGTATTCAAGCTTGGGGAGGAAACTGGTGACATTTAAGTCTTCTTCTGAGCTACCACCAGGCCTTTCCTACCAACCCTTCCCTCAAGTCTCTCCTTTTCTCTTTTATAACTTCCCATTCTCATTCTGCTCATCTCTGTCTTTCCTTCCTTCTTATTCCCACCAGAACCAAAACTGTATGAATGACCAGTTAGGATACAGAGAACATTTGACAACATTTATTTCTTTCCCTGAGTCCAACCTCGACCATAATAAAGTAGGAAAGTCACAGTGAATATTGCCTGCGACTCAACACGAGTTACCCAATTTTATGTGATTTTTCAATGACTTGGATTTCCTCCCTTAATGACTATTATCATGATCAACATTATTTTAAAAATATTCTTCTAGTATTTCTAATTGTTGTAAAACATAAAGCGTTCTCTTTATATGCCATCATTTGCAATTATAGTTGTGATATTTTTAATTGCAGAAAAGCGTTACAGGTTTACCATGCCAACCAAGTTCTACCCAACCAAGTTGACGTAACTTTCAAATTCTACATAGTTTTCAGAGTTTTAGAATCTCAGTAACAAGCAGTGGCCCTTGAATTTCTTGATCTTTCACTTTTCTCCTAGGACACAGTCCTTCTTTTCTTTTGTACTAAATACCACCTTTGCACACTGCAAGCCACTGGGTTACAAGGAACTGTCCCGGAGCTAGTTTAGAGGGTAGGTTTAGCATATTTGGTTGTATACCAGGGGATGTGTGGAAGACCTGTGCAGTATACCAATCCAAAGGCTACCATGAATATTTAAGGTAAGGGGCCTCCAGACTCTACCATTACTGTATATTTAGATTTATGTAAGAGACAGAAGGTTTAAGTCTTATGTACCTCTCTATGTAACATTTTCTATTAATCAAAACTTTGATAGGTAAACAGAAATAAAACAAATGAGCAAAAATAAAACAAGTCTGTCATATTTTGCTATCCAGGATCTAGAATGACTTTTTAAAACCACTTTTAGTGCCTACAACACTAAAGATATTATTATCAAAAAGGCTTGCACTGATGCCCTAGTCCATTAGATGACCTAATTTTAATTCTGAAGTTACACTGGCACTCATATAACAAGTTACATTTGGTACAACGATCTTTTTCAGTGATTATAAAAAGAGGAAAATATTTAATAAACATTTCAAAAATAAAGTTCTGATTTCCTATGATTAAACCTTAATTTTAGTAAGGCATTCTGTGGAAGATACAACATGCTTTATTGCTACAAAATATGCTTTATTGCAGCTTAGTTGATAAATTAACAAGGTACCCTTCCATTAAAGAATCCAGTTAACACAGCATTTCTGAAAATAATATTTAAAGGCTTAAAATTGCAGCAAAATTCTGACTAGACATGTTTTCAATAGCTGTTCTCTGCATTACTTTTCTTAATCCATCAGCATAATTCACGCAGATGCTTCTGAGAAAGCAATATTTTTCTTCCATATGCCAGTAATCATTCCCATGTACACCACTTATTCTGTATGTTCTTGAGAAATACTAGTCAGTACCATAAATGCTGATGAAGATGAAGAGATTATGTTACTTAAAATTTTTCATGACTCTGGAGAAACTCAGTCTTTAACTTTAGAGTGGCACAATGTCAACATTCATACTGATAAATAGATATGTTTCATGAGTATTAGTGGGCAGCTTCCTGAATTCTCACCTTTGCAGTTTTGAGCCTCCATCTCTGAGATTCTTCCATCAGAAAGAGAATTCTCCTTTCTATCCACAGCTTCCAATTTTAAGTTTCATATTTAGAAAGGGGCAAACAAACCATTTGCAACTCGAACTTGGTTTAATGAACCAGTAGGGTGAGCTTCACTTACACTGAAATGATAATAGCACCTACAACACAGGGCTCATTCGAAGTAATGGAAATAAAAAAAAATCCAAGGACCAGAAAATTGGTGCTGCCTGAGATTTGGAATGTGGTGAGTATGCATGTCTTCTGGAATAAGTCCACCTTCCAATAGCCTTCCTGAAATTATTACTTTAGGTTCTATTTTTAAGAGATATAATCACATAACTGTATCCATCCGGTCATGATGAGTTGCTTTCCATGGTGCGATATTCATAAATCTTTTTAATAATGGGTGAGAAATCTCAGGCAGGCACCTGCAGAGCCACTTACATTTAGAGTTTCCTAGAGCACACAAAACTGTGAGCTTTGCCTTTTCTACAGTTTTTTGTTTGCCATTTCCCTTGTCTTTGAACCAAAACACAGTGCTTTCCAAACTTGGAGTGTTGAGGGGGCCCTCTCTTCCAAATGGTGAAGGTGACAGGTTCACCACCAATCCACTCCCAGAGGCCAGTATGCTTTTGGTCATTCAAACCTAGTAGGACCAAAAGAATGTACCAGAAAATTTTATTACATTTATAGGTAGATACCATGTCTATTCTATTGTTCTAAGCACAAGTTAATGTGGGGCCAATTTCTAAAACAGATACTAGAAGCAGAAAACACTGTAAAACACAGTGAACAGTATAAAGCTCTGGCATCAGGCAGCTCTGAGTTCCAAGTCTAATATCACTACTTGTGGACTGGCTGCTCTGGGCACATTATTTGCCCTTTCTAAATTTTACTTTCTCATCTAAGAAATAGACACAAAAATAGTACACATAGAATCATGTACTAAAACAGTCGTTTTAAAATTTAATTATATAATGCTTAGAAAACCCTTGGCATACCTATGTATTTAATAAGTGATGGCTATGGCTATTATCATTCATGTTATCTTACAGGCAGAGTTCTTATCACAGTGAAACAAACATTTCCTCATCCATTGTTCTTCTTCTTCATTATTTAAATGTCTTAGTTTTCATATTTGAAAGTAGCTTACAGTGTACTCTTTTTTAGTCTGGAACTTTAGTCTGACTACAATTCCAAGGAAAAGCACCTTTTCTCTTCATCCCTCTCTACTCCCACTGGCAATTTCTGCAAATGACTCTTTAATGTTATAAAACTTCCATTATGTTTCTTAAAGAAGTATTTTTCCCCTTCTGTCTCATTCATAGTAGAACCCCCACAAAAAACAAAGAAAAAAAAAAAAGGAAAAAGTGAAACAAATCCTCTTCAATAGCATAATCTGATATCCTGAAACTCAAATTTGACCGTAAAAACAGTCCTGACTACACAGCATATTACCTTCTCCCAAATGACACCATCAATATTTTTTGGGTAAAAGCCACTGAGCTATTTTAGTTAGGAATATCTCATTTTCTTCTGGATGGTTTACTTGAATTATCAAACAAATACTATGCCTAAGTACTTTGTGATAACAAAGCCTTAGCATCAGTCAGGAGGCTTGAAAAAATTGATTATTACAGTCAAAATTAGAAAATACTAAAATCTTCAGAAACAAGGAATAAAATTAAGAGCAGCTATAATTTTTTATTCAAAGTGAATCATTTCTACTTCTTTAGCATACATTTCTATTTATATGTGCGTTACATGCACATAAATTTAATTAACTTGTTTGCTTGCTTTGCTGTACTGGGGATTGAACCCAGGGCCTCTGCACTGAGCAACATTCCTAGGCCTTTTCTTATGTTTTATATTGAGACAGGGTCTCACTAAGTCACTAAGGTGACCAGACTGGGTTCAAATTTTCGGTCTTCCTGTTTTAGCCTCCCAAAATGCTGGACCTATAGGCATGTACCACCATGCTTGGTTTGAATTTCTTTTTTTTATTCTAAATGATTTGACACTTCATATAATGGTGGACTCTCCTTTTTTACTTAGCACTTTGTTTCAAATGCAGTGGATTATATTTTATGTAGAACATATCAATTTATTTTTGAATCAATTAATAAATAAACATAAGGCATTTTGTCATGTTTATAATAGCTAATGCCTTATAAAAGCATTAAATATTTTATATGGCCATATTATAATTTAACCATCCCTATTAACAGAAGTTTCTAATATTTTCATTTTAGAAACGCCATTCTCTTGAATTTTCTTAGCTAGCAATCTAACCACGTCTCTGTATCTTTGGGATAGATGTCGAAAAATGAAAACTAATGTGTCAAAAGTTTTAAGGTGAGTTTTAATTTTTGGTGCCGCGAACTGAACCCAGGGACTGGCACGTACTGAACACAGGCTCTTCCACTGAGCCACACCCCCAGTCCTTAAGATGAGTTTTAGAAGACAGGCGTTTAGACTAACCATCTAACTTTTCCCTGTTATTACAAACCATAAGTATTCTGTCCACGAATGGGAGCGGCAGGTGTGGATACCCATCCTCTTCCTGCTCTTGCCTTCCTTTCCAGTGCAGCACAGATACTTGCCTATCCAAAAGGGCTTCCTCCTGCTGAAGTTCCAGAGCCACTGCATGTGCTGCCTGGAGAATACTGTCACAAGGTTTCCCAGATACCTACGCACAAGAACGAGAAGAACAGTCGCGGGAGTTAACACTTCTGCTCATATGAAACACATAATAAAAATAATAGAAAGTTGAAAATACAAAAAAGGGTACATATGCAGAAAGAACTTCCCAAAACTCTACTTGTCTGTTTTTACTTTCATAAGTATCTGCAGGGTTGGAAGTAGGTGACAGCGAGGGAAGTGTTCTCTCCCTCTCTTTTTTAATAATATCTGAACTTTAAGGTACAGTTCAATAGGTTTTGAATATCTTATTGGAAACTTAGCAACTGCCTAGCTATGAAGATTAATTAGTCCATGCCGAAATGTTATTTGTCTCAAAAGTTTTTCCTAACTAGTGTACATTTGGCAGTTACACAGTTAATTTGATCTGTAAGATAACCCAATTGTTCAGATAAAATGACTTGAAGTCTAAATTTTGAAGTCGATGTGTTTATTAGAGTAACTCAATAGGTATGACCCTTTCATTATATTCAATGAAATACTCATAACCATATTGTAAATCTTCATATATTTGACAGGAATTAAAGCATCTGTTCTTATGAGCACATATAAAAATTTTCCAACAAAATGAAATTCTCTATGAATTGCTGGTAGTTGAAATATTCCTATAAGTAATATTTGATTGTGTGTAATTTACCACCAGAGCTTATTAAAAATCTTTTAAAACTTTTAATAAAAAGCCAATAGATCATTTTGCATCTTCCTTAAAAAATATTTCAAACAAGAAACCCAATGTATGTATATATCATAACGTTGTATCCCATAATTTTTGTCAATTAAAATTGGATTAAAAAGAAATAATTTTATTATATTTTTTTAAAAAACCAAACAAAAAATCATGATTTTCTTACTTGGTTAATATCCACTGATATGAAAGCAAAGAGGAAACAAAATTAACAACATTTCATATAAGTTTAGATAATTGTTAATGTACATTTTATTCATTTTGCCTATGTATTTCCAAATTTAGGTCTATTTCTCTGTTTCCGTCACCCATTGGGGATATTACTTATCTGATTCTTAATGATTTTTTTGGTACTAATTCCATGACTATGCTGCTCTGTAACACAACGGTGTCTTCCAGGCCTCTGGAGATATGCAATATGACTCTTCCCCACTCTCTCAACCCCTCACTTACTTCAGGCTGCCAAACCTGGGTTTCAAGACTTGGCTCTGAACTCATTATTTACCATTAGCTCCTCTCTGACAGTGACAGCAGGTATGATGGGGCATCTCCCTCCCCTCACTCTCACATTCAATGTGATCATTCTGTAAAGGGTGACTGAAACAAATGGTGAATGCTTGAATTAAAAAGAAACTCATTATAGTAGAAAACACATTGTCAAAAGTAATGGGATAAGTGTGTTTGAAGCAAAGGGATTATTTTGAGGGGGGTTCATGGTAATGCACTTTTTATTATAATCAAATTTTAGAATTTGAATATTCACTATATTTTTTCATCACTCCTCCATCAAACATTTACTGCAATTTCTGTCAAATAAAACATTACAGTGTATTCCTCCTCGACCTCATTCACTGGATGTGGCTTTTCCTCAAAGTCAAAATGACCATGAAAGACAAACATTGATTCAGGACCTTGAGGCTGCTGCAAGAGTGACAGTGCAGCTAAAGACACTCATGAAATAGGACTTCCAGAGCTGCCTTAGAAAGTGGCAAGAACAATGGGGTATGTGTGTTTGCACTAAGAGGAAGTATTTTGAAGGGGATTAATGGTAATGTATCTTCCACTGTAACACATTTCTCCAATTTCAACTTTCACCATATTTTTGATCACACTCAGTTACGTGTTGTGCCTTAAACACAGAATTTAACACCTGTGTTAAATGTCGGCTGAGGGAAGGCGTGAGTGAGGATGGTAGATGAGGGCTCCATTTCCGGTTCTGTTTTTCAGTGCCTTACAGAACTCCCGAATTCCCTTACTAAACTAATGTTTTTGCTGAAGTTAACAAGCCTCATACCCTCAACTTCAACAATGTTGATTAGTCTACAAAAACATCGTTCTATTTCTTTTTGCTCGTACACCTACAAAGTATGGTGGATATTATCTATTCAGATAATAATCTGTCTTTGTTCACATAAAAATGAGAAACACATAGATACTAATATAAATGTATAAAAAATACTTTCATAGCTCTGAAATGTGAAGGCATTCAAAGTATCGAATTAAAAATAGAAACCTGGCTATAGAAATAAACATCTACATCTTTAAGAGTCTCTGACTAAGTATCAGTACATTTCAGGAGAACTCTTAGAGGATAGGCCAGCAGGGGTTCCAGACACTCCTGTGGGAAGACAAAATGGTCTCATAGATAATCATCTATAATAATAGAATTACCAAATGTACAGTGACTGTCTTAGGAAATGAGCAGATGAGATTACAATATGTAAATTCAAGAAATGCCTACTCTAGGAGTCTGGCTCCTTTGGGTTAGAAAAATAATACAACACCAATGGGGAGGAAAAGAGATTGGAGATAAAGATTGAGTTGAGTTAGTAATCTGATTAGGGACAAGGGATAAAGTGAAATAACCCTCCGTAAAGACCTTTGGGTATGTATGACAGTGAGAGAGCCCCAGGAAATAGCAAAGAATTGAGTAATGGTTCCTAAGACCAAATCAAAAACATACTTTGGGCATACTAATTCCAATTATAGAATCTAAAACCATCTTCTAAAATATCTGATAAGAAAGTAAGTCTCCAGGTTATAAAATGTTAAACTTTGATCCTTACCTCCCAGAGGAACTGACAATTCCCTGAGGAATACGTGTTTTCAGCCAACAGGGTTAGAGAAGAGGGAACAATGACTCAGAAACAATGAACCCAGAGCCCTACGCTGAAGTACCCCTTATTTTAAGACAGGATGAAAAGAATGATTTAAAAATATACTGAATAGGCAAAGAAGAAACTGGGTTAGAGAATGCTGTTACTGAGTTGGTGGCCTTTGCACTCAAAAATCTTCCTCCTAAAATGATTGGTCGAAGGTGTAAGATGATTTTCTATTTTCCTATAAATTTGCTAGGAGACTTTTTAAAAATATCTATGACTAGTGGTATGACTGTGATCATTTTTCTTTTCCTATTGAAATAAAATGCATAATGAAGAAATATGCAAATATTGTTTCAATTAAATATTTAAAATCAAGTTTTGGGCCGGGGATTTAGATCATTTGGCATAAGCACCTACCTGGCAAGTGTGAGCTCATGAGTTTAATCCCCAGTACAAAAAAATAAAATAAAATTGGAGTTTTTGGACTGATATGTTTCACCATGTACTAAGCTAAAATCAGAATGGATTAAAGATCTTAATATTAAAACAGAAACATTAAACCTGCTGGAAGATCCAGTAAGTAAAACTCTTGAAAGACATTGGTGTAGGCAAAGACTTTATGAATGAAACTCCATTTGCACAGGAACTATCACCAGGAATCAACAACTGGGATCTCACGCTCCTGAAAAGCTTTTTGCACAGCAAGAGAAACCACCAGCAGAGTGAAGAGACAACCCACAACGTGGGAGAAAATGTTTGCCAGCTGTTCTTCAGACAAAGGATTACTATCAAGAACATACGAAGAACACAAAAAAATCAGTCCTCCCATTTTTAAAAACCCAACCCGAAAATAGGCATCTGAGATGAATACACACTTCTCAGATGATGAAATACAAACAGCAAATAAATATGTGAAAAAATGTTCAACTTCACTGGTCATTTGAGAGATACAAACTAAAATAACACTGAGATTCCACTTCACCCCAGAAAGAATGGCTAGTATTAAGAAATCAAGCAACAACAAATGCTGGAGGGGCTGTAGGCAAAAAGAAACCCTTCTGCACTGTTGGTGGGAATGAAGACTGGTGCAACCACTGTGAAAATCAGTGTGGAGATTCCTCAAAAAACTAGAACTAGAGGTCCCATTCAACCCAGCTATTCTCCTTCTGGGTATCTTCCCAAAGGAATTAAAAACATCATACCACAGTGATATATATACACCCATGTTTATAACAGCACAATTTGTAATAACCAGATCTTGGAAACAACCTAAATGACTATCGACTGAGGAATGGATAAAAAAGATGTGGTATTTTTATACAATGGAGTACTACTCAGTCATAAAGAAGGATAAACTGGAGACTTTCATAGGTAAATGGATGCAACTTGAGACCATAGTCATTAGTGAAATAAATAAGACACACATGTAGACATTGTACTGTCTCAGTGTGAGAAGGTAAAAGAAATAACATATGTATATATGTATGTGTATGTATACTTATATAAAAAGTTAAATAAAATAAAGTAAAATCAGAGTTTCTGGTTATATTTAAAAATATCTGGTTATATACAAAAATATATTGCAGAGTAAATATATTTACTTCTACATACTCTGGAATACCATCTGAAATGGTATTTGGAAGGTAGATATTTTAGATTCTTAATCAATATTGTGAATAACTAACACGTAATTTGAGTGTTTTACAGACACTCTATAAAATGTTTGAAAAGCTCATTATTCCTAAAAAATTTTTCTAAGTAGTCTTAGTTTTGAATCAAAAAGTAATAGTTTTACAGTTTAAAATAATAATAACTAGAATTTCTCCAAATAACTTTTAAATAATTTGAACAATAATAGTTGTAAAACTTCTAGATATGATAATTCTGTTAGTTATAGTCCCTTTGAATTGGAGATGGAAATTTTTCAGGCATCATAATAGATTTTATAATGATTTAGTCCAGAACAAAATACTTTTTCACTGATAGTTTTTCTAAATGCCATGTATGTTCTGATATATTCACTCAACAAATATTGCTCTCAATTCATGCTACTAGATTTAGGTCTAGAGATATTTTTTCTCACACTGAGAATGGAACCCAGAGCCCTACAATAAAGTACCCCTTATTTTAAGACAGGATCTTGCTAAATCGCCCAGCCTGGCCTTGAGTTTACAGTCCTTCTGCCTCATCCTCCTCTGTAGCTAGGATTAGAGAGTATCAAGGAACTTCTTAACCAGACTGATAGTAAGATGACAACTCAATTAATACTAACTTATATCATTGAATTTAGCAAATTTCGTATTCTTAAAAGAACTTTGTGGGATAGGGTTATGGGAAGAAATTACCAGGATAGACAGCATTACTAATGCACAATGTAGCTTTTAGCATTTATCATGTAGGATGTTTGAATTTAAAGAATTATAGTGTCTACTTCTGTGATGAATAAGAACTTATTTTGTTATTTAAAATAGTGCTTAAAAATGCGGTCTGGTCTAGACAGTTCCAGTAAAATAAGTGTCCAATAAATATCCGTTAAATGGATGAACACATAAATTCAGAGCTTGATTTTACCATAGGTCTTCCCAGAAAGGTTATCTTGATTCAAATTCAAAGAAAATTTAAGATTCGTAATTTAATAAAAATCTTAAGTTTTTTTTCTTTTTTTTTTTTTTTTTTTTTTTTTTTTTGCTGTGAGTGATACAAAACTTTCAAAACATAATGTCAGACACTTACTTTAGGCTAGGCCAACACAAAGTTAAAATAGACGGTTTGCCAATACACCTATCAGGAGAAATCTGATTCGTGGTGCTGTTTTGGAGAGTATAACAGAAAAGGAAATTCTGTCTTTTTCATTTACTTACTTAGATGAATGACCAGGAGCAAGGGATTTTGC